>WYDI02004387.1:19961-35996 GCA_009867235.2 Psittacus erithacus | reverse complement strand
GTCCTTCTCTGCAGGGCTGCTCTGAATCTTTTCTCTGCCCAGCCTGTAGCTGTGCCTGGGATTGCTCTGACCCAGGTGCAGGACCTTGCACTTTGCTTTGTTGAACTTCATGAGGTTGGCATCAGCCCACCTCACAAGCGTGTCAAGGTCCCTCTGGATGGCATTCCTTTCTTCCAGCGTATCAACCGACCCACACAGCTTGGTGTCATGGACAAACTTGCTGAGGGAGCACTCAATCCCACTGTCCATGTCACTGACAAGGATGTTGAACAAGATCGGTCCCAACACCGATCCCTGAGGGACACCACTCGTTACTGGTCTCCACTTGGACATTGAGCCACTGACTACAACTCTGCGTGTGGCCATCCAGCCAGTTCTTTATTCACCGAGTGGTCCACCTATCAAATTGATGTCTCTCCAATTTAGAAACAAGGATGTCATGCAGGAAGGTGTCAAATGCTGTGCACAAGTCCAGGCAGATGACATCAACTGCTCTAGCCCTGTCCATCAGTTCTGTAGCCCCATCATAGAAGACAACCAAATTGGTCAGGCAGGATTTCCCCTTAGTGAAGCCATGCTGGCTGTCACCAACCACCTTGTTGTCTTTCATGTGCCTTAGCATGCCTTACAGGAGAATCTGCTCCAAGATTTTGCCAGGCACAGAGGTGAGACTGACTGGTGTGTAATTCCCTGGGTCATCCATTTCCCCTTCTTGAAAATGGGGGTTATATTTCCCTTTTTCCAGTTGTTGGGAACTTCACCTGACTGCCATGATTTTTCAAATATGATGGACAATGGCTTAGCAACTTCATTCGCCAGCTCCTTAAGGACCGGCAGATGGATTTCATCAGGTCCCATGGACTTGTGCATGTTCAGGTGCTTAAGAGGTCTCAAACCAGATCCTTTCCCATAGTGGGCCTAAGGTCTTCATTCTCACAGTCGCTGCGTCTGCCTTCCAACACGTGGGTGGTGTGGTCAGAGCATTTGCCAGTGAAGACCGAGGCAAAGAAGTCATTAAGAGCCTCAGCCTTCACCAAATCCAGGGTAGCCAGTTCTCCCGACAGCTTCTGGAGGGGGCACACGTTGTCCCTAGTCTGCCTTTTGTTTGCTACGTACCTAAAGAATCCCTTCCTGTTGTCTTTTACATCCCTAGCCAAGTTTAATTCTAACTGGGCCTTAGCTTCCCTAACCTGGTCCCTAGCTTCCCGGACAATATCCCTGTATTGTTCCCAGGCTGCCTGTCCTTGCTTCCACCTTTTATAAGCCTCTTTTTTCCCTTGAAGTTTTCTCAGCAGCTCCTTATCCATCCAAGGAGTTCTCCTGGCGCTCCTGCTGCACTTCCTTCCAGTTGGGACGCAACACTCCTGCGCTTGCAGCAGGTGATCCTTGCACATCAGCCAGCAGTTTTGTCCTTGTCAGTGAGGTGACAACACTTTTATGTGGGGTTTTCTACCTTGTCTTGCTTGGTGGATCAAGCAATGATCTCAAATGACAACAGTAACTGTGTCTTGATAGAGAGCCTGGAAGGTGGTTCTTATTCTAGATATATAGTCACTGACATTTTAAGAAAAGCATCTGTTTTGTTCACCCTGTTTAGAAACACTATGAAATCCAGGACTTAATTCTTTACTTCATTACTTTTACGGCATTACAAGCCCTTGCTTGAATTGTCATATTCCACTCTTTCACTCTCAGTTGTCTTGTTGCTGCAACTATTCCACAAGGCAGTACCCATGCCTTTTCTGCATTTTCTTGTGATTTTGTCCTGAACAATCAACAATTTGAAAAGGATTGTAATGAATGGTGTTGTCCTTTCAGCTGCAAGAAGGGTCATTCCATGGTGTAAAAATACATTATAAAGTTATGGGACTTGGTCTGAAAACAGATGAGGAAGGGAAGCAAGGTAATGTAAGTAAAATCATAAAATGAATTTTATGTATCATTAATTCTGATAACTGATCTTATTACTTTGGAAAATTGTTATAGCAGTCTGCTAGAAAATACTGAGCCTAATTTAAATTTCAGAACAGCTTTTTTTGGCAAATCACTGTAAGCACTATTTTTAATCAACGGAGTAGAGATAATTTAGATTTCAGAGGCTTCAAAAATCAGAGTGGCAAGGCTACTTCTCTTTAACATATCATATCCTCATTTATCTATACATTGCCATTTAACCTGAAACTATCTTGCATGATGTTATCATAGTTCTTACAAAACCTAGAGGTCATGAAAAAAATAATGAGAAGTTGTGTTAAATTGCAAACTTATACAAAAGCTGTTTTCATGCTCTTTAAGAACTGGGAGATAACAGGGTAAGGCAGCTTAGAGGAGTTGGTTGTTGCTGGCATGCTACCAGGGGACCAAAGATAAATAAATAAATCAGAGGCTGTAATTAGGTGGTTTATGTGCAAAACAGCCCTCTGAGCAAGGTTTGGCACCTGCTACTGCAGTTGATATAATTTTCCTATTTTTGTTCACCTTCAAGCTGTGGTAAGCATGCAGGAAGATCGAATAAATCACTGTCTCACCCTCACATGGATCCACCAGAAAGATCCTTTTAAAGCCTTAATTTGGTGGAGAAAGCAGGCTGCAAACTGTGGTAGTTATGAGAGGTCAGCCTTTCTATCTCACTCCCTATTTCTCTTCCATGCAGTAAAAAAAAGCCAGTCCTATGACATAAAGGAGTCCTGTAATGTCTTTCACATTAACTTACAAAGAGCTCACAACTAGAACAGTCTTAGTCACATGCTTTCTAGAGATGAGCCCCATTTAAAAGCAGTCTGTTCTTCAAGCTCCAATAAAGTTATTGTGATCAGTTATATTGTCACTAGGTATGGTTAGAATATCGACTTCCTCAGTGCTTGCGTTACTATTATCTTTGTTCAAAAAAGCTCTCCAAATCTTTCAATAAAATGTTATGAGAAACAAAAACGATGCAAGTGTTGCATCAGTTCAAGCTGTGTTCTTGGGAGACCACAGTTTATCACCATAGTTTAAAAAAATATTTCAATGTCATCTGATTAGAGCTAGAAAGAACGCCCTGCTTCGAGTGCAGGATAGGCCTAGGTGACCTCCAGAAAGTTTCTTTTCCAACCTGAATATTATCACTGAGAAAGAACACAGAAACTGTATTTCAAGCAGGTTTGCTGGCAAACCTGCCGTGTATTCATTCTTGACCAGTTCTACGTTTGAGCTGCTACATTTGCAGCTAAGCAAAATATGTCTTTTCTGTAGTGGCTTAAAAACAGCAGCGATTTGGTAGGTTTTGTTTTGTTTTGTTTTTTCCCTAATATTTTTCAAATATTTTCTTTATTTTCAAATTTTTTCTCATTTATCCAATATGCTTTACCTACATCTTAGCTGCAGATGTAAGAAATCAGGATGCATTTTACCACTGTTCCCTTTTGCTTGTCAAAGCACATACCAGCTGAATATGGCATGTTTCCTACAGACTTATCTTTTAATCCAAGAAGAGAAATTTCAGTGTTATATGGAAAGGCACAAGCAAAGATGATGAGCCATGCTTTCAGATACAGAGGAACAGCAGCAGACCGCTGCAGCGGAGCACCAACCTACAGTACAGGAATGTTTTAAGGCTTCTGGAGAAAGTAAATTTACAATTTCCATGGACATGGTGTACAAACTCTTCAAAATTAACTCATTCATATAGTATTGTCTACAGTAACTGCTCTGGAGAGGCAAAGCCGACCATGTGTCTCACACAAGGTACACGTCCAAACTCCAACCCAGTGGTCTGCCAGCGGTCATTTATACCACATCTGAGAAACCTCCAGAGTTGTTACTCCCTGTATTTCCTTTCCCAACACACAGCCAGACTTTTGCTGACCTCCACTCCAGAGCTATTCTTTCTGCAGCTCTGACCATGTTGCCTGACATATAGCATATATAAGACATATGAAATATACGAGACATATGAAATATATGAGAAAGGAAGAGTTTGGGTATGCTGTAATCCATAACTAAACTTTTTTTGCAACCTGCGGAGCTTCTAATGATATGTTCAGGAGCCCCATGGAAAAGCATTAAATAGACAAGTCAGCTGTACAGCAGGTGAAGCAGAAGACTTTGCAGTATGTATTTCTCACCCCAAGGCCTTGGTCCACACTTCCTCTGCATGAAAACCCACATATAAAACTGATTCTGCAAAGGAAATATAAAACTGACCCTCTACCACAGATGCTTTTGCCTTTGTCTCACCACTGGATGGGATTTCTCCTTAAAACACATATTGCCTGAGATTACAAAAAGGGTCAGTAAACAAAGATCCTTTCTGGCTCAAGAATGTGTGCCCGCAGGGTTATGGTCAGGTAGGAGAAAACTTCTTTCTTGAAACTTTTGCCAACCCAGCCCAAAACAAACATATTTTGTATTACAGTACATTGTTTAGCTTCTAAGAATTCTGCAAGACAGAAACAATAAGGAAGGGCTCGCTCTTCTGTTCAGAGGAGCTGAAGAGGTTCAGTACTAGCAAAACCAGAATCAAATGTAATCAGAAAAACAAAGAAAGAAATCTGTAAGCCTTGCTAAGCAAAAGCATCACAATTACCCTTGCCATTTCACTTCTCAGCCTTTGTCTCCCCTTTGCTTACTTCTCACTTTTTTTCTTTATTTCTTCTTGTTCATTGCTTCTCAGCATCTCTTGATACATGTCGGTCTGTCAAAAATCTCATCTAAAGCATTAAAATAGAGGACAGAAGGCTGAGAAGAAACAGCTTGCTGGTGGCAAGTTTTCTTGACCATTGTCTCCAACGGAAGGAGGAAAGGATCAAAATCCGTGATTTTATCCTGAAAAAATATTTTAAGCATTTTAGTATCCCCCCATAGTAGATGGATATTATGAATATTCTGTTGCATATTGTAACATTTTATCAGTATGCACCTCTTTTACTAGGGAGATAGGTATTCTATTAAAGTTCACTGGTGAATATGCATTAATAGTTATTCTTGGCTTGACTTGTAGAGTAAGTGAATGTGTTAGGGCCATGCCCCAGCAAATCTAATTTTTTTGTTTATGCAGTTGAAGGCCATTCATTTTGCCTGGAAATTCTCATTTCAGTCCTTGCTGTTTTGTCCACCTTCTCATCCTCATACAGTTCACCTAGCCTATGCAAGATTCCTTGTGTAAAGACGGCTGTGTTTGTAAGGAGTTGCAGTACTTTTTTGTTAGTCAGTTGATGCATATAGAAAATATAGGTGATTTTTGCAGGGAAAGTCTTTAATTCTTATCTGATGTTTCACAATTTATCTCAAACAGGGTATCCTGTCAGACGTTGTCCTGGTTACATCTTTAGGACATCTTCAGTATTTGCCACTCTCGTTGTAAAAAATTTGTTCCTCAAATCCAGCCTGAATCTCTCCTCTTTTATTTTAACACCATTACCACACTGTCACAACCAGGCCTGCTAAAAAGTCTCCCCATCTTTCCTATAGTCCCCTTTTAAGCACTGAGAGGTTGCCTTAAGGTCTCCTCAGAGCCTTCTTTTCTCCAGACAGAACGAGCCCAATTGTCTCAGCCTTTCCTTACAGAAGAGGTGTTCCATTCCTCTGATCATTTTTGTGGCCCTCCTCTGGACTCTCTCCAGCAGGTCCGTGTTTTTCCTGTACTGAGGACTCCAGAGCTGGATGTAGTCTGGAGCTACCATTCTTCTTGCTTTTGTCTCCTTTCAAAAAATTGTGTTTACTCTTGTTGTCAGATTGCTGCCCAAATGCCTGGTACTTGTGTCTAGGGCTCTGCATCCTTGATTTAAATGCTTGTATGAAGAACTGAGTTTTCATACCCCAAAAGATATGTCTCGATAGTACTACTTTTTTTGATTTATTTGTTTTGAATGGGCTTTCAGTCATGCAAACATAGGGCAAATCATACCTCTCTTTTAAGGCCAGTTAGAAAACTTACAGATACCTGAAGGGTATTAATGCTGCTTTGAAATTATTTATTTATTTCTTTTTAAATTCAAGGTCAGAACTATTTTCCTCTATCCCTTATACCATCTAAAACATACAGGTCTCCAGCTTTTTGGGGGCTTCTAGAAATGATGTTAATAAATTCCCTATTACCCCTAAGGGGAAGTTTTTCAGCCTATAAAAAGAATCTCCTTTTCCCCACGTATTGAGACAAACAGTAACTCTTTTGTGTGTTTATAACCAATTGAAGGAGCAAGTTTCTGCCTGCAGTTAAAGCTGAACTGAGGTGGTGATTTAATACAGGGTTCAACTTTGCCTGACGTAAAGATACGTGGTTTATCCAGAAACTGTGATGTTGTAAGCCAGTTAGCTCTGCAGCCTATTTATTATAGTTTAAATTTTGTCTGAGGATTTGAGGGAGGAAAAAAAAGAAAAGAGAAAAAATTGGTTTTCTTTTCTGGGGGATGTTTGGGGAAAGGGATGATAGGGCTACAGTTTTTTTCTGCTTTTCTCAGGGTGTCGAAAGGACGAGTCCTCTTTGACATATTAAATGAAGATAATTAATGGAAGGCTTAGTGTGCAATCACTCATGCCAGCAGTTTACAGTCCTTATAAGAAGAAATGCTCTTCTCTAATATATTGTCTGCCACAAATCACCTGTATTACTTCATATCAATTTCAGTCTTGGAGGGCAACATATAAACAGTAAAAAACATGTTTCATCCAAAATGGATCCATAAAATACACCCACTCTTATATAACTACTTTTGCCATGGACACTTCTCTGTTAGTAAATGCATTCATGAAGAGTGTTTGCATATGTGAAAAAAAGAAAAAAAATTAAAAATAGAAAAAAGAGAAAAAAAGTAGTCTCAGACTGAGGTAGTTACAGGGAAAACTTCAGGAAAAATCAGCCTGTTCTGAAAAAATATAAGGCATTCTGTTATGTAGGGTTTTCTGCTTGTTAACAAGAGTGCTCAGATTAGCCAACACAGAAAAGTTGTAGATAAAGTGTCAACTCTAGTAAGAAATGAAGCTTTGCTCTCCCTAAAAATCACTGGCTGCCTCACATTCCTTTTTTGATTCAATTGCTGATTTTTAATGAAGATCAAACTTTCAATCCCTTTCAGTGAGGTAGGAAATAGCATTCTAGCTTCCACAGCATACTTCTACCTAGCAGATTTATGATCCTCCACCTTTTACTTTCCTGATGTAGCTTTTGAGCTTTCTTAGGGAAGTGTTAACATAAGATGAGAAAATATTATTTTTTCTCCACTGTGATTGTCTATATGTGGGATCCATTTTGCCTCAAAGCTTTTGGAGTTGGAGATCCATTAGTCTACCGATGAAAGACTGGTATCAGCTTCACAGTATGCACAAAAGCCAGTGCAGGAGAAAGATGGTTCTGGACAGGGAAGTGCCTTCATATCCTACGCTCAATGCCCTTGGAAACAATGTTGAATTTTGCCACCAGCATGCTCTGTTTCTATCTGTCTTCCACCCAGATGGCTCAAGGGGTCATGAGGTATCACATAGGAATAGTAATTTCATGCGTGAGGGAACTCAAGGGCATAAGAACCATGCACAGTCCTTGTTCCTACAGAACTATGGTCTCACTCATTATTGGATTAATCCTACTGAACAGCTGCAGCTAGGAGCAAATGGACTTGAGGGGTGTCACACTTCAGTTCTGAAGTTTGTTTCTGAACATTCTTACTTTCTTTGCTTTCAGTTAGCTAGTTGTAAGAAAACTAAAGCAGTACAGTGGTTATTATCAGTGAGCCCTCTAATTCCCAATAAATAGGAATTCCTTCCTCCTCTGAGACTCAGTGAATCCAAAGACACTGCTTTCCAAACAGCCTGAAGCTGGGTCTATGCTGAGATAATTCCATCCTGCCCACTTCCTTTTCCTGGGACATGTGTAGTCACATGGGAGGAGTGGTGGTGTAAGGCATACATTTTACTATGCTGCATATGCTTGATTTATGTTATTGGTTTCCTGTGGAGATGGATCTGAAATTAGACTCTTCAGACAATATTTGATACACTGGACTCTTTTCTGAAATGCTGAAAAAACCTTAGGCAAGTTGAACACCTGCTTGTGCCTCTGAGGCACCTCATGCTGTCCGACATTTTTAGAGAAATTAGATGTATTTCAGGCCAAGGTTAAACTTGACTTTCTCCTGTTACAAGTAACCTGCAGGAATCCTTTGCAGGAATCCCTTTCTTTCTGATGAATTACAAGAGTAAAGAAACGTTAAACCATTCAAGGATGAAAAACAGGCGCTGGAAAAAACCAGAGAAGTTATTGTCTTTATATCTGCTGGTTCATTGCTGAAACCATTCCTAGTGCTACCTGGTTACCTCTGTGTCCTGAGTTACTCCATAATGTCTAAGTTTGTCTCTACCAAAAGTAATGAGCTGATAGCATTTGAGGTCTCAAGCCATGACAGCTAGTCTTTAGAAAAGTGTGATTGTCTAAACCTATTGATCTTTCAAGTAATGTGACCTGGTTAGAGCAATTTTGTTCCCTTGGTCTTTTTGTCCGTATCTGTCTTTATTCAGCCCCCTGGCTCAGTTTCCTTTTTCAGGGTAACTCTGAATTAAAAGTATTCCCTCCCATTAAATTAGTCATGTTTGTATTTGGGATGTGTTGTCATTCTTCTGCATGTCTGACGATCAGGGTCGTCACTTGTCTTCATTTGCCGTCCACTCTGTCTCTTACAGATGAGCTCTCCTGTCTTCATCTGCAATAATGTTCATACAGGTCCTGCCTTCATGTGTAATAATGTTCATACAGGTAAGAGTGCATGTGACTGCTGAATAGTACTTCTTCATTAATGTAAAGCCTGAAGGTTTGTGTAAAGTCACAAGATTCACTGATTTCACCACATTTCTGTTAGCTTACACCAGATAAAGGCCTGGTCCAGTGTTTTTCTTCTTGCCTTTCCCCTACAAGCCTCCAGAAAATTTCTTATGTGCAAATAATGAAGAAACACCTATCCTTATCACCTCTTCAGACTCCTGAGGAGTATAGACATATGATTCTATGTAAGCACAAAGGGAATGTCTAATTCCCACGCTTAAAATGATGAAATAGAAATACTGCTTCCATGTGCTTGTTGTCTCAGAAAGAAACTTAAAGGTGAATTTTAATTTAATCCTGAACCAGAAACTCTGAAAGCTAGAAACCAAGCCTAACTGAAAGGCTGTGGGACTGTGGCTCTCAACACTGGAGTTTTAAGGTGAGAAATAAGCCAGAGTTCTGCTTTCTCTCAGTATCAGCAGGGTTTCTACTATGCAAATCTCCCATCTTACTGAAGTGGTAAATCCTTTTAAAAGCAACAGAAGTTATGTAACTAGATGTTGACTTCAGTCAGAGCACTAAAATTCAGATACAGCCACTTAAATCACTTGCAAGCTCTAAGAAAAGAGCCTGTGTACTTTTAAGAATTTGTGGCTCAGCACCTGTAGGACAGATATTTGTCTGAATTAACAAACATGGTCAATACAATCATGAAGTTAGTGAAGCTGTGTGAATTTACATCTGTGTATCCCAAGCTCTCGCTTTTAAACTAGCCTGTTTCAGGCTTTTTGACAGAATAGCAGAGTAAAAAACATTGCATTAGAAAACTTTCATTAAATTATGGGCTTAGGCAGTCAGAAAAGAACCTCCTAAAACTTGTGGGAAGGAAACAGAGAAGTACATTTTCTGCTTAGAGAATACACCAGAGGGGAGTTCCCCTGGAGAAAGGAATCTCTGTGAGACCTGGTTTCACTATTTTTGCAGTCAGAAATCATGTGGTAAAATTAGACACTTAAAAAATCAGGCATAGGCCTCTCAAAACACCACAGTGGCTACTTGTATTACTTCTGAGCCAGTCTAATATCTTGGGAAAAGACCTGCTAGGTCTTTCTGGAAAATGAAATACAAGCACTTAAACATTTACCCAGTGAAAGGTGATTAATTAACTTTCTGGGATGTTTTCTATTTGGCGCAATTTACTGTAATGCATCCATCAGGACAGTTAATTTAGTGATGCAGACACAACACCAGCCAAAGTTAACATCTTTCCCTACCTTGTGCTGGAGATTACTACAGTTTATTGCTAGCTGTTGTGGTCCCCAGTGGTATAGTTCATTTGAGGAAGCAGAATTTCTCACTGACTAACCAATGCCTGTGTGCTTCTTGCTTGATATTTTTTTCAATAAACTATTTTATAACTGCCTCATCCTGTTAGGAAGGTAGGGAAAAAAGCAGTTTCACCTTCTTGATGCATGCTACAGATTGCCTACATCAGAAGAGGTCTCACTTTTGAACTCTTTTAACCTAACTGGTAGTCAACAAAGTATGACTGATCTTAAGGTTGATTCTACTTTTAAGGTGGTGGTGGATATACAGCAGGATAACATATTGCAAACTCAGGAACCTGCTTCTGCCATGGGTCTTCTAAGAGTTGCAATTTAGACTATCAACTGCAGTGTTTCCACTCATATTGCCTACTTCAACAGAATATACAAGGAAAGAGTGAGACATTCTCAAACAAGATGCTACCTCAGTACATCTTTGGAGATTTGCAGTTGGATCTGGAGGCTAAATGTGAGGATGCACAGTAGTGCGGAGTGTTAGGCAGTAATTCTCATTTTTTTGCTCATGATAGTCATCAGAAAATCACTTGCTTTTCTGTGTCTCTTGTGCAGCTGAAGGGCTGGGGAGGAGGTCCTGCACAGGATTCCACAACTGGCAGAAGTCATAGCAAGGAAGCAGATTGATGACAGGTCCATCCCTTTGTGTACTGAGTATGCTGTTATGGATCCTCAAGGCAGCTGGGAGCTAACTAGATCTTTGTGGCACAACACAGCACAGAAGCTTCTTGCTATAATCCCAATGCAGCTGCAGTACAGCAACACTGTCCAAAGTAGTTTTCTCTGGTAGGTAGACTATGGAACATAAAGCAGTGCAGAAATGCAATGAGCAATCTAGAAGCTGCTGGTTCCAGCACACCTGAGGCTATGTATGGAAGAGATTGCAGTGATTTTATAGCCTTCCTTGCACAGCTGGTTAGTTGCTTTATTATTATAGTCTGACCACACCTTTGCTCTCTTCACTAACTTTGTCATACTTCCATGTGTTGCCATGAGTCAGTTCAGACCCTTGGCTTAACTCTGTACTGCACCCATGCTTCAATTTATGTATCTAGGTATTATTTACCGCACATACAGTTTTTGTGTTAGACTCATTCAGTTTTGATTTTACTTTGGTTTCATCTTCTACTTACTGACAATCTCTGTTGCTTTGCTCCTTCAACATCCATTAGCATTATTTTTTCAGAAAAGAATTTTGACTTATAACATTTTTTTTAATTGATGAGAGGAAATATAATTTATCCCTAAAACCATTGTCTTACATTCCTTTTAAATTAATGAAAGTAGTATGGATATGAACCTGGTTTTTGGACAGTACATTTTATCCTTTGGTTGTTATATATTCTGAGGGATTTTGTGGAATGATGAACTGGAAAACAAATAGGACAAAAGTTGGGGTGTCATCACATTGCTTTGTTTATTGATAAAACTTGGCAAGGCAGCCACTGGACTTTTTAAACAAATACAGATTTTGGAAGTGTTTCATCTTGTTGGAAAATCCTGTTTCTTTTTTGCTCAGTTCAAGTGCAACATTTTCAGAGGTTGAACTGCAGACTAGAATGCTGAAGAGCTGTGTAGCCTTTTTGAGCGGAGACAACTAGCAGTGGAGTCCTTCAGAGGTTTTCCTTTGCCTCTTTCTTCAGAGGAAATGACAGTAGCATCTCAGTTCTGGAGAATTCTTGCTTTACTGCATGCCATGACAAGACCTCCTTCCTCTCTAAGCAATGTCTTTTAAATGAATCTGAAGATCAGTTACAGTGACAGCTCCCTTATTGCTTTTAGAAAGTATGAAAACACGTATCCTTAAAGCATAGTTCTCCCAGGGTGGTTTGCATAGTGTATTTGTATTTTACAAATGATTTCTAGATAATGTACCATAGAGGAAACTTTATGCCTCTGAAGGCATATGTCCTGCATGTTGTATATCAGCTCCAAGGTGCATATATTTTTTTAACAGTATCCCTTGTGTTCAAATCTTCTTCCATGCACACACCATTTCTTTATTACTTTTATGGGCAGTGCATCTGCAGTGTCCATTACATAGATTAGTGTTTACTATCTCTCAATGTGTTTAATTTAGAGTACAGCTTTATAGTACACCTCCTCTCCACTGTCTTACTATTAAATACTGCTTTCGGCCTTTCCTGAGTCTGCATTTTTTTTTTTTTTAGAAAAAAGCTTTCTTCCAGTTGTAGTTATCTGCTCCTTTCAATGCATTTTTTCCCAACACTGTAAGTCAGTTCTCGCAAGAGTTGGCTAAAGGAATAGGTGAGAACACAGCTAAATGCAGTTTTTGATGAAGTAGTGAAATAGCAGGCCTGTTGTGCTACACTAGAAATCATTTTCAGGGCTTAAAATCAAAAGTACTTGCAACCCTAGCATAAAGAAGCTGAAAATGTGAATTGCAGCACAAATATCTCCCTGTGTTTGGACTGAGGTTCCTTCTCACCCAGTGCTTCTGTTTAAATATTAGTAGTCCACTAATCTGATCTGCTGACAGACCAGTTAAGCGATTGTATTTATCCAAGGAAAGTAATGGTTTTCATCTGGCTCCTCCTTGAGACATGACAAGATCTGAGTCCCTTTACTGCCATTAGAGCTCCAGCACAAGTGCAAGAGTGGACTGTGGGTTACCTTATCTTGGAAAAGAATAGCTGAATAGTTCATACAATGTTTCCTGAGCCTTTACAGTTAAGCTCTAAAGCCCACTTGGTCCTATCTGGACAGGGCTTGAATTGTTATCCTGAAAATAATGGTGGCTCAGGATGTGCTGAAGAAGCTGTTAACTGTTCAATGCTACAGTGGCAATCTCTACTACATTATTGCAGCCAAAACTGATGCTGAGTCTTTACCAGAGTGCACAATCATGTCAAGCACTTCAGTTACCAAGGAAAGGCAGGGAGGAATTTTTGAATTACTGGCATACCCAATAAAACAATAGAAAATGTACAAAGAACTTGAGTTGCAAGGCTTTTGAATATTTCATGTATTTGGAAAGAAAAGATCCTTTAATACTTAACAGAAGTAATTATTCATGTTTTGTGACTCAGGTTGAGAACGTATTCTAAATGATTTCACAGATGCATTGCTATTTTGTCTAAATTGACCTCTTTTTAAATAAAGAATGGCACATGCAGAGAAAACAATACAGATGCAGCTAGCCACCTACCCATTATGGTAATGGTGTTCTTTCAGAATAATTGCCTGTATAGAAACTTTCAGATACAAATGCTTGTCTTCTGCGTAGTTTGAATCAATTTGCCTAGAACAGGTAGACTTGTCCAGAAACAGCTGGACAGGGAATGCCTCTCTCTGCTCAGCTTCAGAAGGAAGACTCTGCGCTGTCTTCCTTCTCCATCACATTATCTTACACGGGGGTAGGGCATGCATTCTTTCCTTGCATGCCATGGTGCAGTCTTTTATTTCTTCCAGCACTGTTAGACCTTAACATGGGGTATACCATTTCTTAGGCTGGCATTTAAAGAAAATGCCAGAAGACGCTTCTGACTTGCAGCAACTTCAGAATCAGCCTTAAGTACAAAAAAAAATATAGAACATATTCCACTGTTAAATCCCTCCTGAATAGCCCAAAAAACAGTTTGCTCTTTGGCATAAGGTAAGACTGCCATGAAATCTTATTGTGGTCTTTCAGTACATAGAAGGGGCTTACAAGAAAGATGGGGTAAGACTTTTTAGCAGGACCTGCTGCAATAGAATGAGGGGTGATGGTTTTAAACTAAAAGAAGGAAGAAATGTTCTTTCTGTTTCAGGTTAACTCAAGATGCTTTAGTCAACAGCTTACAAGCAAGTTCCCATCTAGTTGCTACACTGGAGAGTCCTAAGTAGGGTGTAAGGCAGTCCCTCTTTATCTCAGGGCTGCCATTAAATTTTGGCTTCCACATGCTTGTTTTAAGACTGTCCAAGCAGCCTTAAAGTGCAATGTGATAGCATGGAGAAAAGGACAGTGTAAGAAAATCTGGCAGAAAAAGAGATTGCATCCCTTGGTGTATAGACATGCTTTCCTGTTCCTTGCTTTCAAATGAAACCAGCCTGACCACCAGCTTCATTGCAGGTTATTTGCTTGTTTAGTGGTATTAAGGTTCAGCTGTCACCTGCTGTGTAAGCAGCCAAGGTTTCTAATGTCTATCTGCTGTTCAACTATTTTATTTGCTAACAGCTGATGCCAAGCTTTAGTGTAACTCTCTGGCATACTCAGCCTTTGAGCACAGGGGGTTTCAGATAAAGAAAAGAACTGAAATTGGGTCTGGCTAATAAAAACAGATACAATGAATCAACAGCCTCCTCATACAGTGAGCAAAAGGCAAACCATAGCTTGATGCAGATTGCAGGTGAGCTAGAATCCAGTGACCTGTGCCAACTGGCAATAGGAGAGATTTGGAGCAAGCTTGTGGGCTTTTTTTTTTTAAATGCTTCATAGAGTCTGAAAAATATTCCGTGAGAGTGCAATTCAGCTAACATAGCACTTTGTAATTAATGGCTCTCACTTGTTGTTTTCCCCTCTTACATGGACGCATTTGCATGCAGACAGTATCTGTCTCCATGTGAGCCCTTCTGTTCCTACTGATCTATCAGCTGAAGTCATAACCCTTTGTTTGTGACACCAACATGAGTTGCTGTGTAGGTGATTATGATGGTAAGGGGAGCACATTATAATTTCAGGTGAGGAATGAACAGAAGGAGCTGTTGTCAGAACTCACGAATATACTGCTTGCAAGCAAATACCCCCATTGTCACAATACAAATGCTACAGTGAAAGACTGGTGGAATATAGAACCTGCAGGCAGAAAATTATAGTAAGCAAAGTAGCTCCCCAAAGTTCTCCATGAACAATAGACTAATTGGGGAAAAAAGGAAAAAAAAAAGTGAATATTCATAAGTTGGTAGATTTTACCTTTTTTTTTTTTCCTCTGAGCAAATATCCCCTCTGAAACTTTCAGAATTTCAGTGCTTTTCCACTTTTACGGTTTCCACTTCTTAGGTGTGTGCTTCTGTCTGCAGGCAGTTCTTTTTGAACGCAACCTGGCTACTCAAAGTATACGTTATACAGCAAAGTTCCTCCCTGGAATACTTCCCTGGAAATGAAACTTCAGAACCTAAGCCAGACTTCAAAGAGATGCACACCAGTGTGTTGGATGTTTGGGCATTCTTACACAGAGAAGGATCAGGAAATGGGGAAAAGTTGTTAAAATGATTTCAAATGTGTGCTTTTTAGAATGTATCACAAGGATTTTCTGCAACTGTGGTGTACCGGTTGACTATTATACACCATCTTGGTAATCAGGTGACACAAATGGACCTCTGATGCTCACTTTACTGAGTATTTTTGTTTTTTCCTGGTAATTTCTCATTAAAAATATTTAGTAGAAATAATTGTGACTAGAAAGATCAAGGTTTTACTTCATTAGATATGGAGAAGAGAAGAAATTATTAATTGCCTCAAATAGTTTAGGATTCTGAGAATATCATAATAGCATTTTAGTAAGCATTTACTACCAAAATATCACCCCTTGAGGTTGAGGTTTTCATTATGACATTCCTAGTGCCTTAAATGGAAATTCTGTTAAAAACCCTATTAAAAAAATTGCAACTAGTTTTTTTGTCAAGGATGAAGTTAAATAACTTTAGCATATGTGCTATATCTACATTTGTATTACAACAGCCTATTGGCTGTTATTACCTATACTGCTGATTCCTTATGACTTCCTATTTTGTTTGACAGTGCTGCCTAGGAGGCATTTCTGATTTTCTGTCTGATTTTGGTTCTAAGGTGAAAAGAAAGTTGAAAGTCTTTAGAAGCACACTTTTTAGTACCAATTAAAGATGGGTGGAATTCAAATACTGGTCTATTCTTTTACCTTGAGTCAAGGTTGTTATAAACAGATGACTGAAACCAATTTAAAAACAAAAACTATTTTAATTAGGCTGAGAAGCAATAAGCAAAAC
>WYDI02004387.1:9350-19861 GCA_009867235.2 Psittacus erithacus | reverse complement strand
CCGTGCCAGATCCACACAGGGTACAATGACCACACCATATTCTACTCTGACACGAATCATAACTGCGTTTATCACAAGGTCACTCTTAAACCTACACAGCTAGAAAATCCTGCTGCTGGGGAAGTCATCAGAAGTAGGGTCCATTCCTCCTCCACTGGTGAAACAGCAAACACTTTTCTTCCCTCATGTTATCTGGAAAACTTGCAAAATATTCACAACTAAATTGAAAAAAAAAAAAAAAAAGAAAAGTAATCAGTTTTCAGGTAGACTTATGACCCTTAAAATTTATTAGAGTACAAATATTGTTAACTTTAACCTCTTTTCACACTTGTTTCAGATGAGCTGAATGTGTTCTCTGACTTTGTCCATAGCGAGTAACTCTTTCAGCAGCATTACTCCTTTCTCAGTTTGGCTTTGCTATTCTAGATTTGCTTACACCAGGTGCTCTTCCCTGATTCCTAGAGGTTATCGTTAGACAAACAAGCAATAGTGCAGACACCATTTTCTGGTGAGCCCAGTCACCATTTGTAATCTCAGTACTCACCTACACACTGCAAGACCAAGCCTGAGTGCAATGCTAGAATGCTTCCTACTGTCTTACTTATTTAGACTTTTTATCTACTATGGTCAGAAGTAGCTCCCTGTTTGGAGGAAAATGCATAACACCTTGGATTCCTTTAACCATGAAGCCTCCAATACTAATATTACTGGATCTCTGATGAAAAATAAGATACTGCTTCCTCCTCCTGCTAAGATATCTCTTAATCTTCTTTTTAATAGGTCAGAACCCCTTGATGTATCTCAGCAATGATCTGGAAAGCGGGACCTGATAGGAAAGGTAGTTCAGATCAGGAGGTCATGTCACCAGATGAAACAAGGACCATTTGGTAGCTGAACTACAACTGCCAGGAGGTACCACAGCAGCATTTCAGAGTCAGTTGAGGTACAGTTACACACCAGAACTTATATTTATATTATCATGTATTTGTGATAGCATCGACAATTTTCATTACCTAGGGTTAGTGGTTTTCTATAATCCAACTACAAAAACTATCACTAAAACTTGTTTTGCAAATGATCTTCCAGTGGGATTGGACATAGGGAAAGAATAAGTGCATATAAAATACATTCAGAGGTGGTTAACTTGTGCTTTCTTTAGCTATGTAGTATTCTTTGCTTATACAAAGTTTTACCAGCCATGGTTGACAGGGATTAGTATATGTTGCACCACTGGCTTAAATGTTAAATGCACCTGTTGATGGATGAGCTCAAACCAGTTTCTGAACTAACTAGTACCTACTTTTTTCCTTTAAGGGGGAAAAGAAGGGATGGGGAAAAATGAGATGGCTGTGACAATGCTTGCTATTTTTTAGTTGGAAAGCAAAGAAAGATGGCTGCTGAGGCTAAAAGGGAAACTTATTTGAGTTTGATTGAGCTGGAAATGATAAGCTCATAATGAAGATGGGATTTATTTAATGTATAACAATATTCTTTCTAATTAAAGGGCCTGATTCACCTCTATTTCTGGCTCTGTATAGCACTACTAATTTCTGATGCCTTTTGTATTGCGCAGTAGAGAAAAGAATAAGCAACTTTAGCAGAGCACCCATTCAGCTGTACTTTGGCTGTTATTATATGCCTACTAAGTCACGCTGAAAGGGGTGAAAACCTTTGCAAAGATTTCCTGGCAGAATATTGCACCTCTAGTTCTCTGCTGGAAAGAAAACTTTCTTCCCCTAAAAGAAGTAAAGATATTCATATGCTACATGAGAAAGCCCCATAGGACACAAACAAAGCCAAGTCTTACCCCAAGAGCTGCTGGAGGATTAATGATTTTTCAAATCCTATCAGTTACCTAAGTGTCTAAACACAGATTTTTTGAAACATACCTTTTGGCTTTTCTTTTGGCTTCTTATGACTAAACAGACAAGCAAGCCTAACAAAAGTGAGCTTTGGGATAATTGGACAGCTTTAACAGCTGGTCTTGAAACTTCTGGACATAACCTACTCAGTGCACCAGTGCTGAACATTGGAAGCTTTCTGGGCTGCTTTAAAAACTGATGAGAACAAATTTCTTTTATTGTTACTTGGTGTTTTCTATCAGGACTTTATCTCCTGATTTTAGTTAGCACCAGTCAGGTCTACATTCTGGACAGCTTGGCAAAAACTGGAAGATAAGGGTATAGCATGCTGTACAGTGTGAATTAACAGACTGGCCATTTCAAAAGTGTCCACCAGGGTTAGATGCTGATCTTCTATTAAAACTAATAAGAACTGGGCTGCCAGCTCCTCTAGGCAACTTCAGAGATTGCAGCTGCAGTACAAAGGGCTGTAACTAGGGATGGTGGCCAATGAATTTAGAAGCAGGACAAGTATTTCTCTGCTGCATGAGTTGTAGGAGCAGAGCAACCAGTGCATGACAAAATGGGCTTTTTACCTACCGAAGCAAAGATAGGTTTTCTTCTGCAGTTACCAATGAACAAAAAGCCTAACGGGGGATTTCTTTCCCAAAGAACAGATGAAGCATTTTAGGCAAAAGGCAGGAAAGTGGATAAGTTAAGTAGGGCTGCTTTGTGCCAGCTTCTATGATACTCTAGCAATAAGCACAAACAGCAATTAACACAAAATTATTGCAACTGGTAAGTGGGAAGCAGGTATCAGACTCTGAATGAGGCCATGCAAAACTTCCCCAAAGAGGTTGTTTTGAAACTCAGTTCAGCCCAATCGTGGCACAATCCTGAGGCGCTTTCAGGCAACACTAGGTTTGCCACTTGGTAAACAAGAAAATACAAATAGATAAGTTGTGAATAAGTGTATTTCAACCCCTTCCAGTTATTTCTGTGATATGAGGCTCTGGCTGCAGAATGTAACTGAGGCACAGGAATGCTTTGTTTTGAACCAGATACTGTTACGCCAAGACAGACATGTGGAACAAGAGCTTAACAGCTTTAGAAAACAATTGAGGAAAAAATAGATAAAATGTTCTTCCATCTTAAGAACAAAGATGGTGGAACCATTCTGTCAATGCTAATATATTGAAATAATTTTAGGCTTTCTTCTCATTATGCACAAGCTGTACTTTGGATTTTATTTGTGAGTATATGACAGCCACTTCATTCAAAATGCATTTCAGCTTGACAAATCATGAGCTGGATTCTTAAAAGTTTGCAAAACAAGGCAGCCTTTTTTCTTAATTTCTGAATGCTATCAAGCTACTGCTGAGAAAGAGATCCTTATGTAAGAGACAGTCTTGAAACTGCAGTGTTGCTGGGCCCTTGCACTGATCTTAAGAGGAAAGCTCTTCTCCATGACAAATTGCAAGTGGAAAGAACTGTTATGTTTTACAGCGAAAAAGACAATGAAAGGAAAAAAAGATCCATGTTAAAGAAATCTGAAAAGTTTAGGCATATGATTTTTAGAATAAAATAGAGCCTGTGCCCCAAGTATGATGCTCAGAGAGTTTATTTGGTCCCACAGCATCTAGTTCCCTGCCAGCCTTCAGAGCAGAGTAGAGTAGAACAGGAATAGAAATCAGAATAGAATAGGAATCAAAATAGGATAGGATAGCATAGTATAGACTAGACTAGACTAGAAAGCCTCTTCCAGTGTTGGGTTTGGGGTTTTTTGTCTGAGAACTCAGATGTATGCTTACGAATGGCTGTGGTTAGCAACTGTAGATGTGTAGGCAGGAGAGTGAACTGTCTTATGAGGAAGTTTTCCCTCGTGATTTCCTTGGCTATATGAATAGTCTTGCACAATGAACCAAGTTAAGCTCTGGTGACCAGAGCCCTCTCCTGGAAGATGAGAGGGGAAAATAAATCTGTGTATGTTTCCCAAATGTGTTTTCTGACCATTCATTTTGCAGAAGATGGATACTCCTTTTCTGTAATAGTTTAGTGATTTCCTGCTGAGTAAAGGTCCAAAAGCTGTGCTACCTACTTTTCTGGAAAGGTTTCTGATCTGTACATTAAAAAACAGAGGAGGTGAGAGAGGATAAGGTTAACATCTGCCCTCACTAAGGGTAAGCAGCAAGTTAGCCAGAAGATGCTAATATGTTGGCTGTTTTGAACATTATCCAGATGTAGTTAACTCCTACAGTATGCTTTGCAAATGCTAAGTTAAGTGTTTTGGTGCCAGAAACACTTGCACCTTTCTCAAAGTGACGTACAATGAGCACCAAGGAGGTCTAGGTTCCAGTCTAACATCTTAATAATTGCAGGTTTGTCCCATATAAAAGTCATAAACCCCAAACAGAAAAGGAAGTGCAAAGGCTCAGGGTCCTGTAGATCATTTCAGTACTGCTTTTTGTTACCTGAGCAGAATGTGTTTGCCGCATAGTTTGAAAATTCAGTTCAATCAACACTGTACTTTGCCATATTAGACATAGTAGCAAATTGTCATGCATTTCTTTTTCCTGGTTGTAATATGTTTGGCTATGCAAAAGGTGTGAGAAATATCTATAGTGGAAACAAAGTACATGTTTTCTTATAATTCAAGCCACTTCTGTGATCAGTATGACAATCAGTTTTGTGGTCAAATGAGAGCAAGAGAGTTTGGGTCTTTTTAGGGAGAAAATCTTTTAAATGAAAGCAAGAGGAAATGCAAGTGGCATTTCAGTATTAATCCTTAAAGGATTTATAATAGATTAGTATAATTAAAATTATTGTAACCAGCAATAAAAGTAATGACCATGTTCTGTTTTTTCTCAGTCCTGAGAAACACCTGGAATTTATCTGAAAAAATAGATACTGGATATTCTAACCTCCACCTCACCTATTTGGATAGATAATTCAATTTCAAAATGACACAAAGAAGAAATACTCCCAGCTAGATCATTAATTTAATACTTAATAGCTCTCAGTAACTAGGAAATGCCTGAACATAACATGATATACTCGGCACCCAGCAAATAAAAAAGAGTTGTGGAGCAGCCAATCTAATTACTTAAATCTGCCTACCCAGGGAAGAGTCTTCCTTTCCCTCATTAGCATTCTGAGCCACAGCTGTAGCCTGAGAAGAATAAAGACATGAGATGAAGGGGCAATGAAAGGAAACTAGGGAAGTATATACAGTTTCTTATTCTGCAGAAGGAAAAGAGGGTAAATGGCATAGCCAGGAGCCACAGAGGGCCCGGTGAAAGCTGCATTCTGTCCTTTCTGTGCTACTGCCACTGAGTGCTACATGCTGTCTAATGTTTCATTTTGCTGAAAGACTTGCATGTTTCCTAACTACACCTGCTTTGCGCCTGGGCTAGGCAAGGGTGTCACATTAGAAAACTGCCTCTTGTGCAATGACAGTCTTTGGCAAATGAATCCTATATCTGCACTGATAAAGTTGTAACAGTTCTTTTCTCTTCCTCTCAAACTTCTCATCACCCTTTTTTCAGGTATCCTCCATGCTGTCTAGGAAATCCTGTTCCCACTCTTCCTTTTGACAAAGAGCAGGTGCAGACCCTCTGTTCAGCCAGAATCTGTGTACTGTATCTGCTGCACCTATTTGTCAAGTTGTTAGCATAAAGTTCCTGTGTTTTTATTAAATGCTTCTATACAAAGGAAAGCGTATAATTTGATAACAAGGCCCTGAGTTGTACAATTTTACTGATTTCACTCCTACTCACAGATGAGATTCCAACAGGGCTGCTTAGAGGTAGGAGAAAACAGGTCTTCAGTCTTCTTTGTAAATGAGGAGAATGGCTAAGTAAGATAAAGGAATTTGGAAATTTAAGAAGGTAAAGCAAAGGGGGACATGAGCCAGAACATGGAAAAAACCAGATGTCATCTGTTCTGGGATCCAAAGTTGACTAGACTGCATGCATATATTCCATAAAGACAGTACACAGAAAGGAGTTTAAACTCCGATAGTTGTCTTATTGGAACAAGAAATAAGGAAAATTCATATATGCATTGTGATATAAACAAACCTGTCTGCTGTTCTTTATGGGAAGAGATCTTTCCTTCATGGTTCAAGTCCAGCACAGCAGCTTCCTGGGCAGAACAAATTCCACAGAGTGCACTCAGATGCTCTAGCAATGTACTTCCTCACAGACCTGTCTGGGCATTTCCTTCTTGAAGCTTACCTAAGGGTCTCTCAATTGGCTTTTCACCACTAGTGGTACTGATGCTTTCATATAGGGCAAGTCACCCTTCAGCAACAGCAGTCACAAAAAGGCAAACAGGCCTCTGTGCTGCACAGAATAAGCCACAGGTGATGAGCTACCAACCTGGATGTGGAAGCTTGCTTAAGTAGAAGGTTCAACATCGGTCTGAATAAATATATCCATATAGCAGGGATGGCTATATGGAAGAAAGATCTCTGAAGCCTGAGCAGGACTGTGGATCTAAGGGAGGCTGTCCTGAATGCTGCAAAGCATTGAGCAAAGCTGAGGATGGTGTGTGGCTGGCTTTGTGTGAGCCTTACAGCTTCTTTTGTTGGTGCCATGTAAAACAAACACTTATGTAGAAGTTTTTTTTGAAAAGCCAATGCACACATGGTATATTAGCAGCTATTGCATGTTGATGAAGCAGTGTGTTGTATCAACTGGCTGGATGCGTCATCTAGCTGACTGACTGAATGTGGTGTTGAATTTATACCATGGGAGCGTAGCAGTCTGGTGCTGCACATCCAGCACATCATGCCATGGCTTTCTGCTTTGCTGTAGCACAGGCTGGTATATACGGCCTTTACTAAAGATGCTTCGGAGCAATCTCTTATTCTGGTTCAGTCTCGGCTAGTGATGGCAGTCTAACCTCACTTCAGCGCAGAAAATGAGCTCTTACAGGTTTAGAGTAAGTTTAAAGCTAACTTTATATCTGTGACACATTGACTACAGGTGTCTTATATGTTCATTGTGACTATATGTCCTATCGGATTAATTGTTTTATATTCAATTTTAGAAAATGAAATTATTTCCTGGGGCTAATGTTTAATGTTTTTCCAGGAGAATTTTTCTTTTCTTTTTTTTTTTTTTTTTTTTTTTTTTTTTTTTTTCCCCTCAGCAAATCCCAGTGCCCATCTGTTTAGAATTTTTAAGGTTTTGGACTTCTCTTTTTCAGTGCATCTGTGGGATAAAGTTTACTAAGCTAGGAGAGCTTGGATTTATTCTTTTCAAGTGATCACATTCATTTATTTATTCTGCTGTTACTCCTTACTATAGCTTCCCTTGTATATGCTTATGTGAGATTAAAAGTAAGACATTGCCTTGCCCAAATTTTAGCATCTGACTTACAGGTTTAAGGTGCAGGCTCAAGGAAGTATCTTCCCACTGAGAGTTTCTTGTTCCATGCACAGTGCTGAGGCAGGAACACAGAGCTTGCATCCCACATAACTCTGAAGGACTGCATTCAGGAGGCTGAATCCAGTTTTCTCTTCACTGGTGTGAATCTAAGATAAATAAACAAACATATTCATTTCAATCACTTTAAGTTCCTTGGGAATATCAAAAAATTTTATAGGGCTGTGTCTAAGCCACATGTCATTCAGCCACTTGTTGTTGGGATAAATGACTACACAAGTACAGAGGATAGTTCTGAGGGTGATTTTGTGAATGGGGAGCCTACCTTGACATGCAGGATACTAAACCTATGTCTATTAAATTGTGTAATTTTAGGGCTTGAGCTTGGATAGTAGTCCAGACTCCCATGTTATTGGTGTTACTTGTTTGGTTTATGACCTGGGTCGTTTGATGAGAGTGGTCATCCAGACCAGGAAACCTGGTCATACGGCTAGGCCATAAGGGTCATATTTTATCATCAACACAGAAATAGTGAAGTCAAGAACTCGAGCCCAAACTCTAGCAGGTATCAAGAATAGTGAATGCCAGATGAGAGGCTCTGGATCATGTTCCTAATATGAAAGATGGAGAGTGAGAAACTCAGGAAACATTAAAATTGAATTTGGTCAGTTTTTCAAGTGGATTATGATTTGGTGGCTTTATACCTATGGGTTCTGGATGACTTGAAAGACTGGTCCAGCCCTGCAACCCATGGACTGTCAGAATCATTCCTCCTTGATGCTGTCTGTAAGTCTTCTCTGGTCTAAAAAAACCCTAATGGTAGCTGTGTGCATATGACTCTTGAAAGTATTCAGAAAAGTGAGGAATTTTCTGGAGTTGAACTTGTGTATTTCAACATGTTTGAGCTAAGATTTTCTTTTCTCAGTCAAGCCTTTAACAAGCAGAACAAGAAAAAGCAGGAAAGTTGGCTTCCTGCCAAGAACAGGGATGTGTAAAGTTCAATATATTTGCAACTTTTTTGTTGTTATTTTAGAATGACAGCACTTTTTCATATATATTACTTCCTTTTAAATAAATAACCTTCACTTTGCATCCTACTTAATTCTGTATGTAAAGGTCTGAATAATATACTGTGTCAATTATTTATTAATGTCAAAGTTAATTTTACTAAGTAGATGAAAAGATGAATTGGTTTCATTTTTTATGCTTTGCCAGTGCTAAAGATTTTTAAAAAATGTTTCTGTTTACAGAAGGTGTTAACATTTTATATAACTTGAAAGCTTGAAATTCATTGCTCATAGGCTCTGAAATCATTACCCTTTTATTGGCAGTTGTGTAAAGCGCAGAACATACCTGTGTTGAAGGATTAGCGAATCATTATGGTTAAAATGACTGAAGAAGTTATTCAGCATGATGGCAGGCTTCTGTCTCAGTCACAATTTAAAAAGAAATTCTGAAACCCTAAATCTGGTCCTAGAGACCTGCATACTGCTTTCTTTTACTGAATTGAATGGGTGTGCTGGTTAAATACCTGAGGATATCAGGAGATTGGGCACTTGGAGAGGAAACAGTGATGTATACTGATGTGCCTGCTGCCAGTGAACATTTTGGTATTGTTGGTGCTTCTGCTTTCCTTTATGCTGGTAGAGGTTTCAGGGCTGCGGCAGGACTTGATCTGGATCTGTTTGTTAACAGATGATACACATTAAGCATTGCTTTCAGTTGCTGGGAGGTGGGCAGAGTATTGAGCGCTAACTACCAGAACAGAACTGCCATGGCAGGCATTGCACTATCTGTGATTCTTGACATTTCTGTTTTCCTTTATCAGTTCTGACATGAGGCTGATACTGATTCTTTCTTTAACACTGAGATCTGAAAGGGTTCTGAGCTGCAGCGGGAGAGCACTAATGCAACACTGGGAAATTTAGCAGTTTGGTTTTTGGAGCTGTGTTGTGTCAGCTTTAGATCCCCTGTGAAGTTCCACCTTAATGTATTGTCTGGAACCCGATTAATGCCTCTTGCTGTACAACTCCAGCTGTCATAAGGGATTGCTCCACTAAAAGAGCTTTATTTCATGGACCTTCCTGGGAACAGAGAAAGTGCCACCATTGCTCTGGTCCTCTGGCTGGCAGTGTTTGATAGCAGAGAATTCATAGCAAGATGCATGAAACCTCCCAGTATCACTGTGTGATATCAGGTAGTAATCTGAGACAAATACTTTTAAACTGCTTAAAGACTTGAGAAAATCAAATCCTAAAGCTCCATGCACATGCTTGTGCATTATATTAAGAACCATGAAGAACATAATAAACATATATTGTTCAATATATTATCTGTCTCTAAATAGTATTGTCCACAGCTAGTTCCTCACTTAAATTGTTTTTTTGACAGTGAAACTGAGGCAAAGGGTTGCCTCTGGTATATATAATGGAATCTGTGTCATTAACATTTTTTAAGTGTATTCTGATGGTTAAAATCTCATATTAATATAATGGAAATCTCTCTCTCTGCATGAAATTCCAAAATATATGTATCATGCAAATTACTTCTTTACCCAGTCATCTATTTGGGTCTTCAGTATGGTTGAACTGCTTGCTGCAGCCTGTAACAAGGGGCCAGATTACCTCTGGCAAGCTGCTTTTATGGCAAAAGTTTAGAAGAACTCTCCCTAAACTCAGACTTTTAAGGCTAGACTCTCAGAAGGTGTTGGTATCTAATTTCTTCCCTTAAGAACAATGGAAACATCTGATACTGCTTGCCGCATGGGAGTTGTGCCCCTTCAGAAATTTGTTTCCTGTCGCGTTGAAAGGCTGGTTACAAGTCTATGTTACAATGTGAGCAAAAGCACAAAGCAGGACAAGCTAAAAGTGTGGTTTGTTTCTTTTTGTTTCTTTCTTTTTTTTTTTTTTTTTTTTCCCCGCAGCTAACAGCTCCCACTAAAAACTTTTTTATTCTTGCAATGAAGATACAGATAGAGAGTATTAAACCACTACCAAATGGCAAATGCTGAGTGAGATTTCTGGGTTTTATAATGTTCCTTATTCTTTTTCCGTTAATACTTAGGGACATTTTACAGGAAGAAAACATTTAGATCATTCGAATCATAGAATCACAGAATGGTTTGGGTTGGAAAGGATCTTAAGACCATCTAGTTCCAGCCCCCCTGCCACGTGCCGGAATGCCTCACACTAGATCGTGTTGCTCAAGGCTCTGTCCAACCTGGCCTTGAACACCACCAGGGATGGAGCATTCACAACTTCCCTGGGAAACCCATTCCAGT
>WYDI02004386.1:0-27736 GCA_009867235.2 Psittacus erithacus | reverse complement strand
GTGTTATCAGTGCTGTTCCCAGGCCAAAAGTCAAAAACACAGCACTGCACCAGCTACTAAGAAGGAGAAAAATGGCTACTACTGCTGAACCCAGGACACTCTGCCATGTGAGAAAGTGTTAAATACCTTGTTGAAGTGCAGGTAGATGACATCAGTTGCTCTTCCCTTATCCACTAGTGCCACAGCCCATCATAGAACACCACCAAATTTATCAGGCATGATTTGCCCTGAGTGAAGCCATGTTGACTGTCACCAATCACTCCCTTATTGTCCATATGGCTTAGCATAGCTTCTGGGAGGATCTGCTCCATGGTCGTGCCAGGCACTGAGGTGAGGCTGACTGGTCTGTAGTTCTCTAGGTATTCCTTTTTTGCCCTTTTTACAAATGGGGCTATATTTTCCCTTTTCCAATCAGCAGGAACTTCACCAGACTGCCACAACTTCTCAAATGCAGTAGGAAAGCGAAGAAAGAGTTATGTCACGTCTGTCTCTAATCAATAACAGAAAATAACTGTACTGAATGTAAAAGTTAACATTAAAGAAATAAGATGATATGGCTTTGGTGAGTCCCATGTATCTGTGAGATACAGAGAGCAGAGAGACCAAGTATTTCAATTAACCAAGTGTTCAAACACACTCGAGTTCAGCCTGTGATGCCATTAATATTTCTGGACTTAATGTACACAGAACTGGTACTCTTTAGGATAATTATAGAAGGCCTGGGCTTTGTAACTTGAATAAACTTCTTTGCTTAAAGGATACAAAGAACTGTAAGCCCAGACATGGTCCAGCTGTGGCATACAAGGAGGCCTAGAATAGGCAAGAGACTGAAGCTCTAGGACCTGTGCTCAGGTAGATCTCAAAGGTGTTAGCAAAGTGGCAGTTGCTCTTCTGTCGCCTCAGGTGGTGTACACACCACATCTCATCCTGGGGCTAGCAGGAGTAGTCAGGCTGTGCACTCAGGGGCATCTGTGCCTCGGCAATGTCTGCAGCTGGAGGCACATGCTGTCATTGCCCTGCTTGCAAGATGTTAACCCTGTCTGTGATCTTAGCTCCCTCCCCTGGCAAGTCAGTCTCTGCTGACTCTCACTGGATCCTTTAGTGTCCTTGGCTTAGTGACGAGCTAGTCTTGAGACATCAAGGACACTCATGTATGGTGCAGACAGCTGCATGTCTGCTCTTGGGAAGACAGGATTTATAGCTCGGACTTGGCGTTACAGTGGTGCAGTTGCATGGCATCTGAACTGCATCTGGTTATGGGGCAAGCTAGGAATGTGAGGGACTGTTCATGGGATGTGTTCTGGTTCTGCATGTGAAGATGATCTTACGGAGTTTTTCCACAGAAAATGTAAGGGTTAAAAAATTCTCCAAAAGAAAACAAGAGTAACAGATATTAGTTGTCTGTTTGCTCTGTTGGCTGTACTCCCAGAAGGCCAAAGAACTATTTCATGTATTTCTTCCACGTCACCTGAAAAAAACTGAAGCATTGTAAATAAATTACACTCAAAAAAGCCCCTGGGGTTTGGCAAGTTGCTCCATTTCATGTAAAATCCTGGGCTTCAGACTATTAGCTGTGTCATGTGACAAATTCAGGAAGCTCTTGCTGTACGTCAGGTTTATCTCTGGAGAGAGAGAGAAACACATGCACACAGAATACATATTCCTGTAAGAATTAGCTAACAAAATCCTCATGGTAGAATTGGTCATTGTAAATAAGTTTTCTTTCAGATTTGAGTGATAAAATTGCTTTTAAAATTCTGGGATTTAGAAGCTATTTCATATTACTTACAGAAAAGGTACCTATAATCCATTATTTAGTTTTACCCCTTAATACATTTGTACAGCCCAATGCTACATTATTTTTTAGTATGTACTTGATTAGTTTTTAATATGCATTTTAATACTATATTGCAGGTCTTTAGATAATTGCATCTTCAATGAATTGCATAATGGATTTATGATATGATTTGTATGGTGCTTGTTCCCACAACAACCTCCTCAACTCGGATTCATTTTGCTCTGCTGTAATTGCATAGTTTTAGTAATGTGGTTTGGTACAACATTCTTCCCCACCCAGTCCTTAAGAAGAAAAACTTTCACTATGATTTTGTGCATTTGATTTTTTAGAGCAACAATCACAATTTGCAAATTACTTCAGTACATATACTAATACAGAGCCTGTGTTGGTTATTGCATGCATCTTGTTTCTCTGTATTTTACTTTAATGATTTGAACTCATAGGATTATCTTCTAGAATTCTGTTTTATTAAATGCCATTCTGCAGCCATTAAGATAATTTAAAAAAAGTGTTTCTTTCAAACTAAACCTATCATTGACTAGTGGGTTTTTCTTTTAAATTAATAGACAAATATAGTTAGGCTGTATCATGGATGTTAATCTGCCCAACTTCTGTGTGTTTATGTGTTGCTTAGTATTTGCAGTTATTTCCATTCCTGTCATGCCTAAAACACCCTTATGCCAAAGCATCCTCTGAAAATGCACCCAATAATAATAGTATAATCCCTGTGTTATGGTTTGCACACAAATGCAGCTGACATATCAGCTTGCTATCCATCATGTCTGCTATTGCTTGATAACACACATGGGAAAATACATAATGTGATATGCATACACACCGCTTGCTTTGTCAGGAATACACACAAACATGAATAATTTGACTTTCCCATTGGTTACAGTGATTGTATTGGGCTGGGATCAATTGCTTAGAAAGCAAAGGAAAATCATGAGGTATTCAGAGAGTTGGGGCTCTTTTTGAAAGACGGTCCAGTTCCACCTTGGTCTGAACACACTGGTGGACTCCATCTACATCTCCATTTAATAAGCTTGAAAACTTAGTATCATTAGACTGTATTTCTAATAGCATCATCATTTAGGCATTGATTTTAAACTTACAGAGGTTTATCAATTGAAGTAAAATAAAGAAAACTGAACTGAAACATTGGTGGTTAACATTATGGTGATTTATATAGATTCCAGACTTGCATACAATGAAATATGATCTTTTGATGAATGGCATTTTTCAGGATCAAAGATAACATTTTTGTTTATTTTTAGGTACAATTAGAACAACAATAAAACTTAAATTTGTCCAGCAAGGCAATGAAATGTGAGACTGATCCCACTACATTACTACTTACATGCTCAGAAATAGGCATTTACTAGAACACGTTCTTGAGTGATTCCAGATATGTTGCTTGATTCTGTGTATGTAAAAATTAGGCAATAGTTAATAATACAGAATATAGTGTCTAACGCAGAGGTGGCATGTGAAGCTTCCTATTTCCTAAAATAAGAACCTTGAAACCACAGGAGGAAAAAGCATAGGAGAAATAGGAGAGCTGCCTGTAATGGCAGACTTGCAGAGTGGGACACAGCAAGAAAAAAAGTGACTGTTACTGTCTGAAGATAAAATCCTGATGTTGCATTTGTATTTGCAGAGGATAACAGTTTATGTTAGAATAAAAGTTGAAACCAAGACCTCAATTTAAAGTAAAGTAAGGTCCCGCACACTGAATTTTTATGGGCTTAGGGTTTGGCTCTATTTTTCAAGGGCAGACTTGCGTCCTAGTTGAAGCTGTCTGGGGTATCTCCTGCATCAGCAGTGGCAGCAAAAGTTCCTGCTCCCTTGCAGTGAGTTGCTCGGAGGGTACCAGGGCTTTTCCACTTTGTAATTCTGCTTGTTACAAGGTGAAGGGAGACAAAGTGTCAGAGGACTGGAAAGTGGAAATCCATCCCTTGCCCAGATTCCTGCTCATGAGTCAGCTACAGTCATGGGCTTTTTACAGAGGAGGCACAGCAATGACGGATGTGTGTAGGAAGGTAATTTAAAGTATGAGACTGGCAGGCGCTTTCAGAGAGAGGAGACTGTATCAAGTAGCCTAGAGACCCTGAGCTTGACATGATCCTCTCCACATACAGTAGGGTCTACAGCATGTACAAAGCAGGTCTCTGATATCCATGCTGACTTTCCTTCTTACTGCTTCCTCAGTGTTCTTTGAGCGTAGGCCTGAATGTCCCATACAGCAAAATGGCACTGAGAAAGGATGCTGAAGGGAGGGACGAGGTCTTCTTCCATATTACGGCTGTTCTTGTAATTTATATTTGTCTCTTGAATGTCAGGGATTGGTCATTCTTTAAAGAGAAATCACTTCCTTTATCATGAGCTGTGTTACCATAGGCTGGAAGGAAATCCTGCACTGTCATTGCAATTGGTGGGAAGAATGGCAGACAGTCAGTTTTGGTCTGGCTGCTGTCACCAGCACTGGTTTTCACATTAATTTCAGTGATTTGTGGATATGAATTCCATGAGCACACAGTCTGGGCAGAGTTTGTTTGTTTGTTTCTGGTTTGATGGCATGTTTGTCTTGGAGATTATTTTAGGGCAGACATCCTCACCCTGTCCAAAGCAAAGGCAGACTGTAGCCTCGCTGCCACAATGCAAGGATCCCATCTGAAGCTCTCTCCTCTGTCAGAACAGGCAGCAGAGTTATAGTATGGAATCTGACAGGAGGAACTTCCTCAAGTTTTTGTTTCTTTTTTTTTTTTTTTGTTTTTTTTTTTTTTTTTCTGTTTTTGTTTTTGTTTTTGTTTTTAATTAAGCCAGATTAAAAATATGCATCTACTACGATATATATTCAATGGAGAATTAATTTCACTGTTGTGTGTTCAGGTTTGAGCAGCTTCTATATATATATTCTGAATCGTGATTTGAATCATGCAGTTTTTTGCTTTCCTTATTGAAAGAGACTATATAAATATAGCACCATCAGTTAGTCTAAGTAAATGATCCCATTTTTTTATACAATGCTTTGAAGGTACAAAACAATGAAGTGTTTTATGTCATCTTCTTGATGAGCACGATCCTATTTCAAACATAACTGTTTGCTACACAAGACTGTTACAACGTCTAGCCTTGGCAGCAGCCCTGTGTATGTAACTCAGCAGTTCTCCACATACTTGCAATTACAGAGTTAGGAACCAGGGTAAACCTTCTTGAGTGTTAGTAAGAAAGGATTTCTTGGAAGGCCTCCTGAGGGAACTTTAGCCATGAGAATTAAGAGAACTGCATGTTCAAATCGATAGTCTCTGTTGCTGTTTCCATACCAAAGCTGGGGAGCTGAGGTGAAGATGATGGTACTTTGCTTCTTTACTTTCTGTGCAGAGGAAATTATTCCATGGCTGTATGTGCTGCTATTAATTCTCATTCAGTGTCCTTTTCAGATAAGTGTTGTTTCTGTTCTCAGGAGCATGCACTCCTCTAGCTCAGCCTGCAATACTGCAGTAGTTTGTCTCTATGTGCTCATCAAGATAGACAGCTTATATCTGGATATTTGACAGCGAGATGTTTTTTCAGCACTTTCAACAGCGCCAAGTATTTTGTTGCTGTTGTGAATCATATTAGACACAATTTGACTGTTTTTTTTCTTAAATAATAACAGGCTTATCGGTTTATTCTGTCAATGAAACACTTTCTGTCCAGCAGTTCTATCTGCTACACCAACACAATGTACAACATTAGTCTGGCCATTTCTATTAGCTAAATAATTTTTTAAGATCATAAATTCTTTCTACTTTGGGGGGAAAAAAGTGTCTACTGTAAGACATATTATTTTGGATTAGTATCACATAATTTAGTGGTTTATGTGTACGGTACATAGTTTTTTTAGTGGAGTAAACTCATATGTGATGAGTTACAAAGCCTGCCATCAAAGGGTCATAATTCTGCACTATAGAGTTCAAGCCTTAATTAGCTTTACATCATCATGATTTTTTATTCTAATCTTGGAGCATGGTTGTATTGACTTTTGGCCTTCCATCTCACTGATTGTAGCTCCAGTCTTGGTATTTAAACAGATATGAAGAGCAACAGGGATTTTGAAGGCATTTAACACAGCCAGAAGGATGTAGACATTTCGGGAAATGGATGTAAGTGAAGCATGAGGCTAAATCGTAAAACCCAGATGACCTTGTTACCACTTACTGTCTCTTTCTTCCCCATGCAGACAAACTGTAGTGGATTAATAGGAGCCAAGAACCTGATTTTATGTATCACAATTTATTTTAGTCTGTAGATAGGATCAGACACAAAGCATTTCAAACGTAGACTGAGTTTTGATTTAGACTTCCACTATTTTTTGGTATTTGAAGAGAGGAGCAATGTCTCTTTTACCTGCATTAAAAGATCATTTTCTAATACTGTACAATACTGCATTACTTGGTGTCATGTCTGTCCACTTTCACAGGACATTTTCTGATGCAAAGCGCAGCCTAGTGAAATATAGGTCAAATACTGTATGCAATGTTGAGAAACAAACTCCATACTTTATTGTTAAATCAGATTGTGCCCTGAGCAAGCAGAGCAGAAGGCAAACACGAACAACTTACTACCTAACCTGAGATGAGGAAAGGAACTAGTGAAAAAGCAGAACAGCAGAGCAGTGTCTGTAAGCATCATCCTAGTTACAGGAATGTTTAGTCTTTTAATTTTGAATGGAATTTTGTTTCTGTAACTTAATCTGGTCAGTGAGGTTTAGATAGTGATTATAACAGAGGACTGAGAATCTCAAATTGAAAATATTACTTGCTTTGAAATACTGTTTTTCAATATGGTGCTCTAAAAATTATCTATTACCAAAAGGCAAGTATTTAAAAGGTAAAAATATACATTACCCTTTCTTTAGTTTTGTTTTCTTTCTTCATTGTTCACTGCTGTTGCCTGATAGAAATGAGCTGAATGTAGATTTCTATTCATGAGGTGACTTAGAAACCTCTGTGTCTTATAGTGCATTAGCCTTATTCATCAGGTACGCCCAGTGCAACAAGATATCTTGAAACTCACAAGTTGCAGATAATGCTTTTTCTTTCTTGCAGAGTCCCATTTCTTAAATCAAGGCACATTCTCACTGTGATTTGTTTTCATTTATTTACAGGGTGAAATGTGAGCATCCACATTTAATACTCTATTTGCATCTTTGTTGTCCTGGTCACTAAAAACACTGCATAGACATCATGGTAACAAAGAAGATGATTGCTTTTTTCATATTTCTTGTCGAACTTGTCCACGTCTTGGTTAGAGTCAAAGGGGTTCCTTGCAGATGAGACAGTTGAACAGTGACACAGCATTAACCAGCTGTATTTTAAAATGGAGCTAAGAATAGAATGAATTTCCAAAAAAACAATATTAGAATGGAAGAGAGCCATAAAATGATTTAAACTGATGACACAACAAAGGGAAGACACTGTGGGTTTCCTATGACAACTAATGCATTGTCTCTTCCTCAGACTCGAGGTGTCTTGTAAATCTTTGGAGTTTTTTTTATAAAGCATGAGAAAGGATGCAATGGACTGAACTTCTGTGAACAAAACAGTGTGTTAAGAGTAGGGTTTCCTGTTGGTTTTTAAAGATACTGAGAAGCTGTGATTCTCATTGGTTCATATCCTGAGGAGTAACTTAGTAATGTGCTAAGATCAATGTCAGTTATCTCCATGGGAAGGAAAAGACTCTCACCCAAATCACTATTTTTCTTAACTCTTCAAAAACAAATGCAGAGCAACTGAATTGGAGAAAAACTGCTGTCAATGGTGCTGTTCATTTTTCCTCAAGACAATAGCTTATGAGATGAGAACTGTTTTGGCAGTAGAATTATTGCTCATTGCCAAAAGTGAAATAGGGAATGGAAGATGGGGAAAACCCTGGCTGCCACAAAACCTGTGGAGTGATGTGAATATATCGTGAAAATACAGCTCCATCAAATTTTGAGCTCCACCTTTATGTTTCCTCCCAAAACATGAATGCGATTTGCAGCCCTCCACATACAAGTCTTAACTTCTTTTTTGGATGCTAAAGATTACATCACTGACATTGTTGCTTCTGCCAGTTTAGTACTGAAGTTGGATCAAGTGCTGTAGAAGCGTAAAATTCACAGGCTTTCCCTTACCAGTGGCTTCAGTGCCAGAGCTTCTGTCTTGGCATCTCTATCTTGTCTAGTTCACAACTTAGACCTCTGGTTTGAGACAACCCCTAGTTTGATCTGGAAAGCACAACCAAGCAGATAAATGCAGACAGCATTTGGAGGATGAATCCACAACGGTAAAGATTTCAGTGCAATAGGAAGTCACCAACCTTGGCTGTACTGCAATTGATTACAGCATAAGGAAGCATTAGTGCCCCAAGTGGATCTTAATAGCAGAAAATCAAAAATACCCTGGGAGGGCTGAAGCTTGAATATGGCTTGACATAGTATTTCTGGGATTTTTCCCACCCAGGCTCAGACCCAGTTTGGAGGAAACATAACAGAAGTGAAGCAATCACTATTAGTAAATATAAGGTCTGATCCTGGTGTTTTATTTTCCTATAATTATCTCTCCTTCAAATACAAGGAAATTGCTCCAGCTGCATTATGCTTCCTGTTGATGTTGATGGGCTTGATTCTGATTTCAAAAGGATTTTTGTCAGTAGTCAAATGTAATTTAATGAAGTAAGTGCTGCCACTGCAATGCTAGTATTGCATTTGTACTCCGCTGAAACCACGCAGTTCAGCATTGTATAGAAATAATTTGCATTTAAACAACCAAAGCAGGGAAAGGTGCCTTTCCTGTTCATATAGTACAGCACTGTAAGGCTACTGACATAGTTACAGGCATTGCAAGTGCCTTAAAACCACATTGCATTGGCAAGGAAGTCTCTTTCATTTTACTGGAACATTTTTGAAAGCAAAGATATGCCTAGTAATAAAATATTGTGGGTATTTTTTTTTTAATCTATTTATATAATCTACTTTTTTAATAACTGTTTGCCATTAAGGAAATATATTTAGCTTTCTAGTAGGTGCCCAAAAAAATTTATAGTATTTAATTTTCTCAGGAAGTTAATGTTGCTGGGATGCATTTTTTTGTGGTGAATGGATTGCTTCTGCCTTCTGGGGTCTTTTCTATTCATTGTGTTTGCACTGTGTTTGGGAAGCTTTTGCTTACTTCCAATCTCCCAGAGCTTGCAGCTGACTGCGTCTCTGATTTGCTTGTGAAAACAGATTCAAATACTTGTTGCTTGTTGCTAACAGCCAGCACAATTTTGTGTTGCAATGCTCATAGTCTGGTACCTGTGGCCTGTTATACAGATCTCTGAAGTCTTTTCTGTAAAGGGCAAGCAGCACCACACATACATACCCTTTTGCATGGCAGGATGTTAAATTGCCCAGTAATAATGGGAAAAAACAGTTACATCTGAACCTGCTTGCAAGAGCTACAGCATTTCTCTGCAGTCGTGGCTTCCTCACTCAGGTGTATACGCTTAGGTCAGGGTGTACTGTTGTCACTTCAGGACAAAGAGCCCATTCTCAGGTCACATGTAGCTGAATCAGGCTGTGCGTCTTGTGTGCACAGGTAGGTAGCTGAATCAGGGCTCTTGTTGTGTGGCTACACATGCAGGACAAGATCAGAAGCCTGTGTGAGCTCAGAGATTGTTCAGATCCCACTTTCCAGTGTTATGCCCCTTCACAGAAAGCCCTGCCTGGGCTTTCAGGTTTGGCTGCATGCATCCGTCTAGCAATATTTGTACTTGAAAAGGAACTCTAATTAGTTGTATAATAACTGGAGGGTTTAGAAGAATAGAATTTCTGGCCTACGATGTAGTGGGACAGAAGCAAGGCCAGCACCAGCCAGCATTAATTATGGAAACTGCTTCTTATTCATAGCTCATCACATTTGGTTTTTTTGCTTCAGCTGGAATTTTTCTGTGTTCTGACTATAAAACTGTGGTTAGAGACTGGCTACTGGAAAGTAAAAAGGAAATGTACAAGGGAGGCCTTGGGCTGTATGCCTCCGCCAGGGTGTATTGATGGTGGGTTCTGGTTTGACCTGGGCAACAAGCAGAGGGCAGAAGTCTCCATTACAGAAATCAGAAGCCTTACTTTTGTGAATATGGCTGGAGTCCAGGGATACTCACTTCACCTGGGCTGAAAGGCTGAAACCTCAGGACTAGGTCATTGGGGCTGCACTCAGGCCAGGGACTGCATCAATGGCAGAGCTACAGAAATTCACAGTTAGATGTTATGACAAAACTCAAACCAGAGTAGTAACAGCAAAGAGCTGATTTTGCTACAGAAAATTAGCAGAATGAGAGTGCTGTTGAGCTGACTTTCCTGTGAGATCTGGCTATTGTCTGTGTAGTAAATTAAGCAAAGCTGGGCACTGGACCCTGATATTCTATATTGTCAAATTGTTAGAATGGACCCAGGCATGAAATCTGTGAGTGTATTGGGAGTACAAGAGCAGGCTAACTCCAGTGGACAGTTTGGTGGCAATATGAGTTGATAGAATAAAGTCATTTCATGCTAACTGGTCTCAGAATGTAATATTTGGTTCTTATTACAGATGCCATGACAGCAGGGTGGAACTAGATGATCTTAAGGTCCTTTCCAGCCCTGACTATTCTATGATTCTGTGTAGTCCATTGATGAAGCCATGGCACATCAGAGGAAGTTCTCTGGAGTTCTTCATGGAACAGGCATACAAGGGATTTACAAACACCTGGTACATGGTTATGAGGAAGCTTTGAAGTGGCTGGGTCTTTCGTTTATTGTAGTTTTATTATTATATTTATTATCTATAAATAGATAGTCAAACAATATACAATACAAAATCGGTTGAAAATTACTTTAAATGTCATATGTATGTAAATATATGAAGAAATAAAATGACACTTTTTTCCCTTTTTCGTTTGAACACCACAGAATTCACACATGCTTGAGAAAGTAGAAGAACCACAGTTAATGTGTCTTTTTATCGCAATTGTCCAAAGCCAGAATTAACTGAGCTGAGGAAAACTTAACAGCCCTGGAGGGAGTCCTGGAATATTGTTTTATTTATGTTAGAAAACAATCTTTGCTGCAGCCATGGAATTTGCATGCTGTGCTTCACAAATGTGGGTAGCTCTGTGTGGTCATGAATATGTTCAGAGCAGCAAGACAGTAATGTTTCGTAAATGATCTCTGTGGAATGCTGAAGCTGGAATTTTAAGGGGTCAGTGACCTAGTTCTCTTGTATCTTAACCCTTCTGCCTGCTATTCAGAAATTGTCTACTCTCTTGATTTTAAGAAAAGATGACACACTGAAACAAGCCATTCTGACATGAGTTCAGCATAATCCTACAGCAATAGAGTTGGAAATGGTAGCAGGCTGCATGTGATCAGCATTCTTGCAGTGGTTGCAATGCAGCTACTTGACGCCAAATGTCCTCTTGGAAATGTTGCGTATCCTTTGAGTCTCCTTTTAGTCTGATTTGCCTGTATTGGCTGAGCTGCCCCAGGACTCCTCAGACAGCATGTGCTCTGCTGTAAATCAGTTGCAGTGGTGAAAGTGAGAATTTTGTTTGGTCTTTTGGATCTCGAACAGATCACCCAAACTAATATTTTGGTAAGTTATAATCCAAGTTTATCTGCAGCACAACCTATATGAATGCCTAATACTAATACTTCATGAGATGATCATAAATCAGAAATGCATCAGTCGCTACAGGTTTAGAAAATCTATTTATGTAGTTGTTTGGTATCAGACTTAAAAATTCAGATCGTCTCACATAAGCTCCTGCATTCACAGATACCTCGATAGCTGTCTCCCACTGATTTCCATAATCTGCCATGAATGTGACCCCAATCCTTTTGTTGAAAGGACATCTTGTGATTATTAAGTCTTTCTCTGTCTGAATACCAGGGTGTGTCTTGATCTGCAGTTTTCAGTTTGCTTTGGGTTGTTACCGGCTTTAGGACCATTCACAACAGCTGTATGGCAGATTGCTTGGACACCAGCTAAAGCAATGTTGGCTGAGAATTCTTCTGTTCTCCTTTGTCTGTGTTATTTTGTTTTGCTGAAAATCATCAGGACCTCTCTATATATGATCTACTGTCTATTTTCAAGCCCTCTAATTCAAGCTGTGCATTTAACTGTGTTTAGGTATTCTGAGTGGGTTTCACCTCCTCACCTAACTTGGCTAGATGGAAGTGAGGCATCCAGGCTTAGGCCGTAGTTAGGCTCCCTCTATAGACAGTATTAGATAGAATCATAGAATCATAGAATAGTTAGGGTTGGAAAGGACCTTAAGGTCATCTAGTTCCAAACCCCCTGCCATGGGCAGGGACACCTCACACTAAACCATGCTGCCCAAGGCTCTGTCCAAACTGGCCTTGAACACCGCCAGGGATGGAGCATTCACAACTTCCTTGGGCAACCCATTCCAGTGTTGCACCACCCCTACAGTAAAGAACTTCTCCCTTATGTCTAACCTAAACTTCCCCTGTTTAAGTTTGAAACCAACTTAAGATACTCACTTTCTTTTGGATGTTCCTGTCTACCTACCTAGAAGAAATGCCTGTATGGTTGCTATAGACTTAACAGAGGAAAAAGAGGCATCTAACTCGTAGTCTACTAATTCAGTAGCTCCAAAACATAAAACATTAAGGTATTAACCATAACTTATAGCCAGCAAAGTCCTAAGAGATGTTTAATCCTCTTGACTTCTTTAGGACAAGTGACAAAAATGCAATTCTCTGTTGTACATCACTTCTGCAACTGAGCTCCTAAAAGAAATTCTGAAAAGGAGTTTTGGTTGTTTTTTTTTTTTTTTTTTTTTTTAAAGTTTTCTTTTAATTTTCCAGATGGTGTTATTGATATTTAGGCATCAAAGAACTGTGTGTTGGCTGAAGTCTGATTGCAAGTTTGTGAGCAGTTATGGTCCAGATCTCCCTCCAACTCTCTTGGTCAGTAGCAGTCACCTTAATCTACTGGCAGATGCTGGGCAGCTGTGACCACATCACAAGCTGGTGTACCATATGCCAGAGCAAGCAGTGGGAATGGGAAGCAGAGGTTGCATGCCCTCAGATATGAGTTGGGAATAGAAGAATTCAAGGGTCCAATTTTGGAAAAACAGAGTATTCCAATGAACTGGTTTTGTAAGACCTGTACTGAAATTACTGATTTCTATGAATGAATCTAATTGACACAATGCAAATATTGTAGGAAATAAATACCTAAGGAATACAATTTCTTTAAAGAAACAGAAAAAATAGTCTTAATATTGTAACTCCTGGATGTGTTATGATGCTAAAAAAAGGATAAGCTAATTACTACTCGGAGAACTTTAAATATGAAATTGATAGGAAGGGAGGGTTTGTTGCATCTCCAATTGGGAAGCTAAGTGTAAACATCAAATGGGAAGATATCACCTTTTATTACCTCACTTCTAATGTGAGTTCCTTCTATAAAATATAGCAAGTGCATGTACTTAACTTTTCAAACTATTTATAGGCATGCTTGGTCAAGCCTTTGGCCTTAGTTATTTTATTTTGGGTTACCTTAGCAGGTCTATTCTTGTTCTTTGGTTAGTTCTAGTTGTATAAGCAGTAAATTCATTCCTTCTGTCACTTCTGATTTGTTCCTGCTCCTTCTGAATCTTCTTCCATTGGCATCTCTTTTTGGCCTTAGACTAAAAGCATTAATTTATACAACATTCAACAAAACATTTCAAGAAGTCTGTTAACATTATTATCTTCCCTTCCAGTGAACTCAGTACTTGTTTGTACAGCACGTACTGCATAAAGTCGAGAAGGTGTTGGATATAAAGGCTTCTTGGCTTCCAGAACAAATCTGTATCTGTGTATCTAATCAGAGCCATCTTTCTCACTCAAGGCTGGTGAAAACTTAATTGCGATAGAGCTCAGTGAAGACCAGTGTTTTTGTGGGTGCATCTTTTGTTGCTATGCTTGTAAAGCTGGCTTCTGGATTATTTGGAAGGTGGTCTAAATACAAAGAAGGAAAACATTATGAAGAGCAGAGATATACAAATATTAATGTTCCCACTGACTGTTTAGAAGCCATAGCATTTGATAGCATCTGGGAGAAGTTTCCTGTGTGCCTATGTAGTACAAACTGCAGATTTTAAAATGAATTTTTTGTGAAAGCTGAAACAAGTTTCTGTAATCTTTTAAAGCATTTTAAAACCATAATACTGTTCTCAGAATGAGAATATGTTTAACTCTGTCTACACCAAAAGAGTTATAGAATTGTTCTCTATCTATTCAAGCTGTTTCAGTTCTCATGAGCATTAGTTACACTGCAATGTCTGGCACACTTGCACCAATTTTAAACCTGTCCAAAGAGCTAGGTAGGTATGGTAAATACAGAGACTATTTCGCCAAACACAGCTTTGTTACTGAGATTTTATTGGCAGCTATAGCTGCGGTGTAAATTCCAGTCCAACTTAAGGATAATTTCATAAGATGCAGAGAGTTCAGCAAAGGCTACCTTGGAGCAGAGGAGAGGTAGCTGTTTAAGGAATAGAGCTGACATAAGAGCTATAATATACTCCCCAGTCGTTGAACTGGAAATTCGGTTCTCTACTTTTAGGATTTGCAAAAGGTTAATCTGCCTGAATCCAAGAGCACTTTTTGACTAGCATGGTTAGTCTATTTAGCTTCCACAGCTTAGTGGACACAGACATACAGCATGGGCCACAGCCACGGCCTTTGACCCTCCTGCCTAAGTGACCAGTGGCCCATTGATTAAGAGATAACTTTTATCCAAATTCGATCCTCTTCCTGTAGGTCCTGTAATGACTTGACTGTGTGTAAACATATGTGTAAACACACAGAATCATAGGATCAGCTAGGTTGGAAAAGACCTTCAAGATCATCAAGTCCAACCATTATCCCAGGACTGCCAAGTGCACATGAAACCATGTCACTGAGGGTCTCATCTACACCTTTTTTGATCCCTTCCAGGGACAGTGATTCCACCACTTCTCTGGGCAGCCTGTTCCAATACTTAATCACCCTTTTGTTGAAGAAATATTTCATAATATCCAGCCTAAGCCTTTCCTGGTGCAGCTTGAGGCCATTACCGATTGTCCTATTGCTTGTAACTTCGGAGACCAACCTCCTTTCAGGTAGTTGTAGAGAGCTATAAGGTCCCCCCTAAGTTTCATGGAATCATAGACATCCTTTAAATTCCCTATGGAGCTGGAAGTCAGTGTTGGTTTTAGATATTGCAAAGTTAAGTCTTCTCCCTCTGTCCTGTCCCCTCCCCTGAAAAAAATTGTACATTCCTACATTACATTAGCATTTAGGATTCCTAGAATAATGAATAACAATTGTATCAGATTGTCTGAGTGCAGGTCATGCCAAATTTGTGTAACAATTAGAAATACAAAACCAAATGTTGTCACATTTCTTGTATGAAAACAATGCAGGATGATGAAAGGGCCCAGCTTAAGCTTTGCTTTGCAAAAAACCACAAAACCTCAAGGATCAAACACCTGATCCTGCTGAAATTTTAAAGCACTTATCTAATCCCAGACATGTGAATAAACAAATTGGTTTTGGAAAATTCATAAATAGACTTCAAAGATTTGCTTAAGTGTTTTGCTGGTGGAGTCATCAAGGATCTGCACGATTCTATTTCTATTTCTTTGTCAGGTCTTTCATGATGTTTTTAAGAGCAGCTCACTAAAGTTTCTTGTCAAGGCCCATGCAGAATGGCCACAAATTTGCAGAGATTTTAGGTATGGAGGATATACGGTTGGGGACATGCAAATCTGTTAGTTTCGTGAGACATCCCTTCAAAGTAGTGACAGAACTATTTGATGAATGTAGGATCAATTTATTTAAAACATGGTAGTCTGGCCAATCCAGAGATGTGGATATCCTTGAATAACCTTTGACAACACTCCCAACTGTTCTTTGAACAAGCAGAGAAGTATGTCAGAGGACTTAATTTTGCTCATGTTGGGCCTCCTCCAAGATACCACTTATGGACTTCTGAGTCAGTGGGGCCCCTGTTCCCTGCAGGGTATTGTGAGAGCACAGCACACTTGGGGCTTCAAAGCCACTATCCCAGAGAGGAAGTGAATCTGTGGCAATCAGGATAATAGAGAGAAGGACAAAAGAGTGACTTAAGGAATTAATCTGTAAGAAAACTCATACATTAGGATATTTTTTTTTCTTTTTTTTTTTACCCCAAGGAAAATGAAGGAAACAATGTAAATGTCCAAAGAGGTGGGAAGAGGATGTGTCAAATATGCTGATGTAGGAAGCAGTTTTAATCCACTGATAAAACTCAACTGTTAATTTCTATTGGAAAACTGACTAGGATAAATCATAGCACAGATTCCTTAGCTGTTTTGGTTTTGGTTGTTAGGCTTTTTTATTGGTTGGGGTTTTTATTTTTTATTATGTCCTTCAACCAGAACAAGGGGTCCAGTCCCTGGGGTCAAATGACATGTCAAATTCACAGGAGCAATCCATGACACTCCAAGAAATGTTGTCACAAGGTTAAATCACTTTTCATTGTTTTGAAGACAGACAGAGAATACAGTAAAAAGAAATAACAGGGAAAAAAATAAAAGGAAAGCAACAACTAAAAGACAGACACAAATTTGCTTTACAAAGATTGATGCCACCAGTTCAAAAAAAAAATAAAAAGAGCAAATCACAGTGCTTTATTCGGCCATCCCTCCAACTAGAATAAAGGGGGAATACAATCAGTTTATTTCCTGAAGGTTTTTAATGCTCTGCTTTTTCAATGACTCTGAGTTTTTTTGTTATGCAGTACATTTTCTAACAACAGGAAAAAGGACAGAAGAAATACTGTATCAGGCTGGTACTGTGCAAACCCCAATGGCATGCTTTTGTTTCTCTGCATGTTTTATAGGTATCTGAGTGAAGTCACACTGACTGTGTGACCATGGGTCTAAGAGAGAAAGCTCCAAACACATTATGGAGTTACGTAAGCAAAAGTAATATATTGTAGATCAACATGAAGTCTAAAAGCAACCTGTATCCTATTTTTTAGGCCAAATTTACATGCTTATGTCAAGTGAATGGCGGTTTATATGTAATGTGCTAGGAAAGCAGTATTACAAATGTCTATTATACTACATCAGATCAAAACATGTTGAACTTCAGTGGCATAGAGTGCTAGCCAGATTAAGATGCTAATTAATTATGTCAAAGAATATTGATAGAGAAGGTAATGGAGACCAAATCTTGGCAGTCCCCCTGGAGAGTGCTGCTCACAAATGGAGTTTTCTTTAGGTGCCTTTCAGATATGTAATCCAGTGTTTCTATGTGAGAAAAGTGCATCTTAAATTAAGGTTTTCTAAGGAGACTGTATTAAACTTAAATGATAGCAAATGGCAGCTCTCTGCTTCATTTAAAGGAATCCTGGTAGCATAACCTTCCGAGAAGCAGAGCATGTTATATACCACAGAAGATTAAGTAAGAGAAACCTGAAATGCAGGCAAAATTCCATGAATAGCCCCTTTAGTCAGAGATTATAATAAAATGTCAACTGGCTTAACGGGGCAGGTCATCTACAGCTTCCAGTAAATGTCCTAATTCAATTTGTTCTCTAAAGACAAGCATTCTTGTTCATGAGTGGCTACAGGATGTGGAATTTAATTTCTCTTACGTAATTATGCCTTTCTAAGTAAATATGTGGACTTCAGTGCAAAGCATTCACATAAATTACCTCAGTAATACATAAGGAATTACTTAAAAACATGTAGTATCCTTCCCCTACAGCTTCACGTTTGATTTCCTAGATAGAATTTGGAAAGTATTGAGCATCGTATCTGCAAAATAAGCTTTGATTTAAAAATTGGTGGGGGTCAGTTATACTTTTCTGCCTCTTTAGGGTTTTTTTTCTGTAGATATTCAAGTGGAAAAGTTTTCTTAGAGCAAGAAAGAATATTAAATACTATACTTTGAATTGCCTAGTGAGTAGTGGTACTGGTTCAAATCTTCAAATGTTTCGAAATACTTCCAAAGCTGGCTTCAAATCCTATTTTTGTATCCTTGGCTGACTTTAGACCTTCTGGCTCTCACCAGCGTGGTCCAAGCCACTCAATTTCCCCCAATAATTTCTATTTTTTTCTCCATTCTTACTAGCTCTGCTTTTGGCCCTTACGTCTTGTCTGTTCAGGTTAAAATGTGCTGCAAGGATACTGGCTGGTGAGGTTGTAAGTACATGTATGCTAAGGTGTAGCACAGGCTTATTTTTCCCTGTCTTTTAGATTGCTCTGAAGGTTACCTGGAGCCTGACAGTATAGACGTCAAATAGCAGCATAGATGTCAAATGTGTTGGACAAATCAGTAAGATAAATATAACCTAAAGTCCAGTTGCTATTGCAAAGCACTTACCACCTTAGATGCCTGATGGTGATTTAAAAGTATAGTCAGTAACTTGGCAGTCCCATTACGTGTAACACTGTGAACCAGCAGCATGAAAAACATCCCTTTTTCCTATCTCTCCTTCCTGTTACCTCTTTAGCAGCTGTCCTCAAACAACCTGTCTTAGAATATGTTCTAATAACTCATTTGTCTCTTTTGCAGTAGAGGATAATTTTTTAAGCCCGTGGAGAACGGGAGCAGAATCTAAATCCTGTACTTCTGCAGTGGAGGCAGGCAAAAGATCTAGCAAACGCCCAGTGATTAGTGGATTGAGGGGTGTGCTGGGGGCAGGCAGGCCAATGGTCACTTGCAGTTGCCGTCCGACAGCTGAGCAGATGAGCTGAGGAAATTGGAACCAGTCAGAGCTCAGGGAGGGGGTTATAAATCTGGGGGCTGTTATCAAACCTCTGGTCTGATTAACTGGAATGTGGCTGCTAAGGAACTGGTGCTTTAGTAGCAGGCTGCTGATTTTTCAGTCCACTTGTAGAGCTGAAGAGGTAATTTGTGTTGTTTCTGTAAGCCTTGTGCCAAAGCAGCTGTTACTACTCTCCTCAAGCCGAAGTATCCAGGTGAGTGCTTTTTGAGCTGCCTAAAACTGCAGGTCCTGCCTTACGTAGGGTCCTTTCTAAGGTCCCTGAGCTCAATCTTAAATGTAGTCAGCTTTCGGTTTTGTACTCCCATTGGAAAACTGCAAAATTGTTTCAGGGATGGAGAGTAGAGAAAGTCACATCTGTGTGTTTGTGTGAGCATCAGCTTCTGCAGGTGCAAACGTGAGTATTGAAGTAGTATTGCCAATGGACCAGCTTGCTCAAAATGAACCAGATTACAGTGGAAATGTTTGCTATAACTATTTTGTTCACTAAGTTGTATGGTTCTTTTTCTGAAGGTGATTAAATTCTTCCTGTTCCTTCCATGTAGGGATTTGCATGTCATACCTCTAAGGCTGCAATGTGGGAAGATGCTTCTTCTTAGTTCTGTAAAATTCAAACAGTACAGACCCATAATCTCCTCCCTTCTTTTGTGTGGGTTGAGTTTCCTGTGACATTTTAAATCAGACATTTCACACTCGTTAATTTTTTTTTTTAATATTTTAATTTAAAAAGGTTCAAATTAACTAAAAGATTTGGAGTAAATAAACAAATGAAAAAATGTTTTAAAACTTTCAAGAAGCTTCATATTTAGGGCTGTGCCTGAATAGTTGCAGGACACATGCTTGACTTTAGCTGAGACCAGTCAGACACAGAACTGAGCCCAGACTCTATTAGTTATTGGCAATATCAACCTCAAATTATGATTATGCTACAAAGTTTATGACTCTGTATTTTTCTAAAACTAGCAGTTAGTTCTGGTGCATAGTTCTAACTGGCCTCCTTTTTCCAGTTTAACAACTGCCTCCTTTTAAACAAAATTAAATGACTACTTCATGGCTTAAAAAAAAATAGGATTTGGAATGCTGGTATGCTTCTGCTTAGCTTGGTGAATGCACATGTGTCTTTTTCCAGTCATAATTCAACAACATTGAAGAAAAAAGGTATTTTGCATGTTTGGATGCCAAAAGAGAAACTTTCACTTTGCCAAGTTTCAATCTGGTTGAATTTGAATAGCTGAATAGCTGTGGCCCCACTGGGAAACACACAGGTGTTATCAGAGATCAAAATCAACATAAACCACAGCAGCATCCATTAACAATTCTGTAGCTGTTGTATAAAGGACCTTATAAGGCCAACTAGCACATGGCATAGGGTCTTCTCCTGGTGGCTTGTCCTCTGTTGTCATTATGCCATGTTTCTCCTAAGTGAGGAGGGTGGTTGCTCCTTGGTTCCCTGTGCAGTGTGTTTTCCCACTGATGTGGGACATATTCTCCAGCTTTCTTACCTCCTTCCTCCCCTTAGAACCAGCAAAAGAATTATGATGCAGAAAGCCCTGGTGAGGGGTTGTGGTAGTGCTTCTGGGCTGGTTTTCACATTCTGCCCTGATCCCAGCCAGGCTGGCTTCCAAGGTTTTCTTCTCATGCTTGGCATCACAGGAAACAGCTGCTCACCTAAATACTCTCAGGACAGGCCCCTCTTGCTTAGATCACATATATAGTGGTTTTTGTAATTTATAATTTAGCAGTGTATGTGGCTTGTCATCAGGCATCAAACAAGGAGACTTAATGCAGGAATTTCCATTGTTAATTCTTGCTGTTTTTTAAACTGTACTTGTGTTCATTTGAGCTTCCTAGGTGTTATGTTTATTGCTGTCAAGAGGTTCACAGTTTTGACGCTAACTAGCTGAATTTTTGATATATTGTTCTAAGTTGACAAATGCCTGATCAACATTTGCCGAGTTGGAGGAGGACACAGATCTTATAATGTATAATTCCATGCATTCATGGCAAATATGGTTATTTAAGAACTTTTCTCAGAGTTACAGTAGTATGGCCAGTCAACAGGCAAACTGAGCTGCAGTAGGATTAATTTATAGCAGAATGAACTTGGATGTCTTTCTAGAATGGTAGTAAAGTTTAACCCTTTACTTAGTTAAACAATGTTTTCTTTACATGCTTCAGTGCTAGCATTATTTTGAAATGGAGCAATGCCCATTTTTTGCTAGCTAAGACCCTTCACTGCTGCTTTAAATGAGTATATGTAAATAAACTCTAATGCAATTAACTAAACATAACTGTAGTAGACTTTAGGATAATGGGTGTGTGTCACATGCTTTGAATTTAAGGATGGGGGTGATAAGACTTGGGCTTATGTGTTTGGTTTTGTAGATGCAGTCCAGACATGAAGTTTCACCAGTTTGTCTGGTTTGTACTAGCATTCTTTGTCACTGCAGAGAGTAAAGTCTTCACTGTAAAACTTACGTAAATAAATCAGTTCCAGCTCCATCCTTATTTGTAAAAGGAACAAATCTTGTGTGACTGTTTCCTGTTTTACAGTTCAGTGACAAAAAGGGGAATGCAACTGCCAAAAAGGGTAGGGCCAGATGGCTAAGAGACTTCTTCCTTTTTTCCTCATCCCAACCCTGGTGCTAATTAGCCAGGGAGAAGGGGGAGGCACCTTCCTCCAGATAACATGCTGCAGATGTTCTTCTTAACACAGGTAAAGGCAAACCATACTTTGTGAATAGGTTTTGTTTTTCCTTACACCTATTATGAAATAAATAGGAGAGATAAATAGTCATGACACAAAACCAGACAGTGAGCAGGCCAGAGGTGTGAGTGTGCTGTGTTTCCTTCTTGGTGGTGGGGATACTCTTGGCATTGAAGAATACAGCCAGGCAGAAACTACGGGGTCCTATAGAGACAAATCCTATCTTCTGTCAAAATGTTTGAGGAAGTCCCAGAGGAGCTTGTGTGTTACCACTGACACACAAGCTCTCACGCAGGTGGTCCCTGTCAAGTGTGAAACCCTTACCTTGCCTACAGTTCTGGTATCCTCAACATAAGAAGGACATGGAACTGTTGGAGAAAGTCCAGAGAAGATGAAAAGGGGATTGAAGCACCTCCCATATGAAAACAGGCTGAGAAAACTGGGGCTGTTCAGCCTGGAGAAGAGAAGCTGTGTGAAGATCTCATAGCAGCCTTCCAGTATCTGAAGGAGGTCTACAAGGATGCTAGAGAGGGACTGACTCTTCATCAGAAGCTGTAGCAGTAGGACAAGGGGTAATGGGCTAAAACTTAAACAGGGAAAGTTCAGGTTAGATATAAGGAAGAAATTATTTATTGTGAGGGTGGAGAGGCACTGGAGTGGGTTGCCCAAAGAAGTGGTGAAAGCCCCATCCCTGGCGGTGTTCAAAGCCAGGTTGGACAGAGCCTTGGGTGACATAGTCTAGGGTGAGGTGTCCCTGCCAATGGCAGGGGAGTTGGAACTAGATGATCTTAAAGTCCTTCCCAAAACCCAAACCATTCTGTGATTCTATGATTCTATGATTTTGGACCCTGCCCCAGAGCACTTTCAAGTGTACCAGAAGGCACAAACACAAGTTTGACTGTAATGGGATTACTTATGAGAAACATTATTATTACTTTGCAAGAAGCCCTAACTGAAATTTGAAAATTATTTAAAAATGTTGAATTTCATATTGTAGAAGTAATAAATAGATGGCTTCCCCTTGGCTGGCTTAGAGAGTGGGACTCAGTTCACTTGCTGTTTACAGCAGGAAATGGAGCTGGCAGGTGCAACCCTGCCAGCCAGCACAGAAACATAAACACATTATTTTTTTTCCCTCAAAATCTTTTCCACTGTAAGTTTGGTATTTTTCTTTTTTCCTATGATTCAGGATATTTTTTATTGTAGTAGGGCTTTTCCAGTTCCCTGGCAGTGCTAATAACAAATTCGAAATCCCAAAAGAAGAGTTATAGAGAAACTCTGTAGGAGATTCCATAAAAATATCTTATTTTCTGAAAAGCCATTCCTTACTTGATCCAGCTTTTCATTTTGTCATTGCTACAGCTTGCTGGCTCTGTCAGCCTTTGCAATAGCTCCTGTCTCCTGCTGAGTCTTCTTTAGGTTCTTTCTCAGCTTTTCTTAATGCATGTGTTGGAATTTTCTGTCTAGTAAAGAGACCTGCTTAGTAAACAGTGTAAAAAGACACTGGACTCAGCTATACATCAAACTATTAAGTTGCAGTAGTTATCTTTGGTGTGTTAAAAAATCATGTACTAAATCACTACAATGAAAAAGTATACCACATACCATTACACTTTTCTAACGGAAACAAAGAATACCTGAGTGACATTACTAGTCCTTGTATTTATTTTGCTCTTTCAAGTTCAAAAAAGAGTTGAGTTTCTTTAAAATTCTCATCTGAAAACAGATGGTGAAAATGAAGGAATTCCTGAACACTTTCCTGCAATTAGGAAATTGCAGTTCAATTTAGGAAAAGGCAGTTCAACTGAATTTAAGTATTCAGTTGAAATCTCTCAATGAAAGTCACTGTCAGTATGCAGTCATCAGTTTTACCGTAGGGAATAAAGCTCTTAGCTGTTGTCAACAAGATCAATTGTGAGTGTAAGCAGGTTTAATTAATTTCTTAATTTTAAAATGAAAATGGATAAGAATATTGAAATGCTCTGCTTATAAAATAAGCTACGTAGCTCCCTCTTGAGTCAAGATCCCTGTGCTCAGGACAAAGTGAAGAGTATTCTAAAATTCTGCTGTATTTATTTTGCTTCTGCTTATGCATAAATTACATCAGAATCTCTTTCCTGTTGCTTTGTAGATCTCAAAGTGATGCTTCTCTTCAGAGGACATACATTTTAATTTCAGCTGTTTACATTTGTGCATCCTGGGTTAAAATGTGGACAAGTTGTCCATTCTTATGCTCTTTATTTATCGGAATGTTTATTTATATAAAACCAGTACTCTGAACACAAAATCAGGGGGACAAATGCTCAAAATCTGAACAAATATTATGAAAAGTGGTGAAAATACCCTTTGCAGGTTCCCCCTATTTTCATAACAAAATTCTTGTATTTTAGACTATGAATTTTATGCTGATTATCTGCTTGTGAGATATGTCTGGGCTGGTAGGAATTGGTGTATCAGTGTCCTGCTGTGTCTGGGGATGAAAAGAGGTAGTTTGAGCTGCATGCCTGTTGTTTCTCTATGTAGGCAACAGAACTGTGTCAAATTAAAAACATACCTTGATTGTCTAAGAGGGCTAATGCATGCAAATGAAGATTGCTGCTGGCTTTGCTTGTTTGCAAGAAGAGATGATGAATCTGTGAAAAGCATCTCCTGGGGTGGAAGAAAGACTGAGGGGAGCTGGGGAATAGACTCAGACTTGCTGACTGCATTGCCTCATAGGTGTTGTCAGAGTGCAGAAGTTGCATCTCCTGGGCTGCTGCTTCTTAGTTCCCTCTGAATAGAGACTGAACCTTAAACTGAGACTACGAGGGCTTCCAGGGTTTCTTTTGCTTCTCTTGTGCTTTGCAGGGCTTTGCTTTGCCTGTTCCTCCTTGCTAGCTTTCCTTCTTTCACCTGGTTAGGACAGCCTCCAAGAGGCTATGAATGGCTTCTCTGGCCTGGCCAACTGAACTAAGAGATTTTTGCTGCCTTTGAAGCCTGTTGCAAGATACGGTGCTGCTTGCAGGAAGTGAGAGGGGAAGTGAGATGAGGAAGTGAGAGGGGAACAACTGCAGATGGTCAACATTTCCCATACTCTTTGCATGATGAGGAGAGCCTTGAAAGGTGGGACAGAAAGGTCCCATCCTTCTACTAAACCTTTGGCACCTTTGGTTTTCAGCCCTGACTAAGCTGCTTAAGCAGAACCCTAGGGTTAAATATTTGCTGTGCCTGGATCCCCTTCCAGGCTTGGTTGACACAGGCTGTGTTCTGCCTCTGAGAAGAAATGCCCCATTAGGAATGTAGTGGGTTCAGCCCATTTTCCAGACAGGAGAATCCATTATTTTTCTATTTGAATTATGTCTGCTTACTTAAGTTTCTTGTTGTTAATATTATTCCCCAGGGAAAAGGCCTTTTTCCCTTCTGTTAAACCTTACCACCAGCTACTAGTCTGCCCTATAAATGTAATTTGTATATACTATAAAACCAGGACCAGATGGGGCAGGCACATCAGTGTTTTCATCTGTATTTCTCTCTTGTGACAGCTTCTGCCTAGTAAAGTTAATGTAACCTAATGTCTTCTGAGGAGGTTAACACTGTACTAGTATTGTACCTGCACAAATCTTCTCCTTGTCCATTTCACAGTACAGAAATAATGAGGACTATTAACAGGAGATATGGCACTGGCAAGATTTTTATCCAGCTTTAATTGCTCTGGAATTTAAGATCTAAAATGGCCCGGATCCTTTATTAATATGATGATGCTTCTACAGCTTGTAGGAGTAAAGCTGGTTGGTTCTGATGGTTTCTACGCTAATTACCTCATCCTCTGTTACTGTCCTGTCAAGTGAATATTATGTTAGTTTTGACTGCATTGAAGGAAATGTTAACTGCATGCATTTAAATACACAGTAGTCTGGGCAGTAAAAAGCTGAATACCTTTACACTTCCTGTGTGTATCATGGTATATATGTAATATAAGCAGAAATGTATTAAGGAACACAGTTGAAAAAGAAAAGTGGACATAAAAAATGTGATGTTGTACTGTTGGAAGAACGTGTGTTTGAGAAGCTTACCTTTTTGATTTATTTTCTTTTGAATATTTGTCTTTGTATGCTCATTCCTGAGCATCAGATTCTGGAAGTTACTTTTCTCACAAAATATGCTTCTGGGTGTGAAAATACATACATCACAGAGATACCAGTGAGTGTTTGAGTACACTTATGAAATCAACACAGACTCAAATGGGTATGATTAATTTTAAAAATGATAATTGTTTTCAGAAGAGGCTTTTGAATATTCTGCTAAGTGAAAATAGTCTGAGAGTGGTTATTTGTGTTTTGCAGTGCCATAAATTTTTAGTTATCAGGGATTAGGTTCTAGCTCTTATTGTTTCTTTTCTGTGGCAGCCATGGCTGCTATTTAGAATTTATTTTTATTTCCTTGCCATGTTACTTTTTGTTGCCAATTTTTTAAATTTTTCAATTCTAAGTAAAGCTTTCAGTCCCATGCTTTCAGCAAATAAATTTTTAAAGTATATTGGCTTTAATGATCTCATTCACTTGGGGAGTAATTTGTGTTCTAGGAATGATTTGTGTGGTCTAACTGAACTGGTATAACTATATTTAATACTAACTTGATTACCTCTTCTGTGCTGTTTTTCAGCTAGAATGTACTCTCAAATATACCCACATGCTTCCAGTGGCTCCACATGCTCCCACAGACTCTGTTGAATTTGCAAGCAATATATCTAATTGCACTTTTCATTATGTAGTCAATAGGCATGTAAGTTAATTGCACAGTTTTGCTTTAATTTTAGTGATACGATAAAAATTGATTTTTCATCCTTCTGACATTCACTAAATGGGCAGCACAATACTGCTTCAACAGAGATGAATGTCCAGTGTTTTCAGTAACCTGCATTCCCACAGCTTTAATGGTGGAACCAGTTTTTGGCATTGTGTGTAGTCAGGTGATGAACTCACAGATGCAGAGTTGTATTCTTCCCTCTTCTTTGTAATGTAGTCTTACTAAAGTTTGCAATACACGGTTTGCACTTTGTTGTTCTTTTCTATCTCTTTTCCCTCCTCATCTTAAAAAGTCCAGACTGGTTAGCAACTTTACCAGCAATACAAAGGAAGTGCATTTGGTCCTGAGGGCACCTCTCCACCTGATTGATATAAACATGCATTAGAACAGTTCTCAGAAATTGCTTTGTGGCTCTCAGAAAACAATCTGGTTAAAAGCATAGATTGCTCATAAAAAAATCTCTCATACTCCATTAAACAGTCAGTATACAATGGCTCTTCTTTCCTGTCAGGGTGCCCTGACCTGTTTGTTGGTTTATAAGAGCCATATAAGCTCTTCCTTTCCTAGCCCATTTTTTTCCGCACTTTGGTGTACTGCTGTTTTCCAAATTTGAGAGCAACTACAGCTCCCCTGTGGCTAGCAGTCTCCATTTGCAATAGCCACAGCTTACATAATCTGTGTGACCCTGTATCCATGTGGCAGGAGGTCTAAATCGTCAATATATTTACTGCTTTTGGTAGATTGCATACTGTTAGTGAAATTGGATCATTTGATATTATAGCAAATTATGTACACATTGGCTGCTTGTGACTTGGTATCCTTTCCAACTTCTGAGTTGTCTGATCAAACACAGTAAGAGATACTGCTACTTAAACCCTCTACCTGGGAGTTTTTTGCTGAAAACTATGTACATGTATACATCTTTTAAAATTTCTATGAAATTTAGGTTTGGCAAATGACACAGTTACATCCTCCAGCTGTCTGTCCCATTAGATTGTTGATATTTGCCCACTGTAGTATGGCCAGCAAAATGACAATCAAGTATCCATAACTCTGGAAATTCATTTATTGTGCTCAGTTTCCAACAAAACAGAACATGTACAGCGGGCAAAGTACCATAGGGCTTCAGGAAAGGAAAGAGCATGGAATGGGTTGTGGGCCAGTGTCAAATATTCTACTGATTTGTAATTGGCTTACAGGGTGTTTTCCAAATGGGTATGCTAGGGGCAAATGGACATGGCTCAGACCTTCTAGTTAACATGGAAGATCAAAGAGATGCTTTTGCAATCTATTTCTGTTTAAGCACTGAAGATTATAAAAGAAGGCCTGAATGGCATTGATAATGTACATAGTGGGATTGAGTGCATCATCAGCAAGGTTGCAGGTGACAGCAAGCTGAGTGGTGCAGTTGACATGCCTGAGGGATGGGATACCATCCAGAGCGACTTGGACAAGCTCAAGAAGTGGGTACATGTGAACCTCATGAGGTTCAGCAAGGCCAAGTGCAGGGTCCTGCACCTGGGTCAGGTCAACCCCCAGTATCAATGCAGGGTGGAAGATTGTTGTGGTTTAAGCTTAGTCGTAAATTAGACAAAGCATGTAGCCTGCTTGTTTTCCCCCCACAACCTGTCC
>WYDI02004383.1:11985-23489 GCA_009867235.2 Psittacus erithacus | reverse complement strand
CATACAGAGGGCAAACATACAGAGTTACAGTAGGTCAGAGAGGGAAGGGAACACACTTGAAATGGCAGGTTTATGGTAGCAACAGTTCCAGGATCCCTCTGCAACAGCTTTGAGCTATACATTTGTTCTCTATAACAAAACAGACATTAATTTTTCCTTTTGCTAATTTGGGATAGACTCAATCTTATCCCAGGTGCCCATACAGTATCCAGCCCAACAGTCATATTCTTATTCAGCATCTGTAGGTATCACTACACAAAAAAGAAATCCAACAATGTGTACGAGCGCATGTGCCCAATCCAATAGCACTGGGAAAGGGCTTTGTTCAACAGTTCAGGGGACCCAGCTGACCCACTACCTCCCATGACATGACTCTGAAAGCAAGCACTTTTTGGCACACCGAAGCAGAACAGGGCTGTGAGTGTACACACGGCGCAGCACAAGGGAGGTTGTGGTTGGCTTAGAAGTATCAACACTGAAACAGACTATTGGTACTGGGTCCTCAGAGTCTATAAAAATGGCATGTGTTAGTAAAGGTTGTTTATTCTCTTGCTCCTGAAGAGTTACTGAGATAATGATAATGATTGAGTTCAGCTTGGACAAAGGTAATTAAATCAGTGCTTCAGTAGGCCACACAGGGCAATATAAAGGGTCTGATACCTTTTCTTACTAGAATAATTCTCACTCTACCTTGGGTGGTTTTTTATTAACCTGATTTTAGCTGCAAATCAGGCAGTTGTAAATTTGCTTACAGAGACATGGTTAGCTTGTAAAATACAGACTGCTTGCTCTGAAGCTTTGCGGTATTTCAAAACAATGTTACCTTCTCATGCACTCAAAGGATTCTGGTTTTTATTTAAATCTTTTTTGCGGCTGAAGATTTTCAAGCTCTCACCTCCACAGATCAAAATCTTCTGGTAGAAACATGAAAAAGAAGGGAAAAAAGAATAGAAAATAGGTCAAATAAAACAGAATAAAGGAAAATCTAGAAAAATACAAGTTTATAGCAAAATGAGCATTCAACGATGCTTGTGAGATATGCGCTTAGCGATGAGCAGAATCTCGTTTGAGCAATTGTTTTTGTTAACAATTCATAGCAAACTGTTAAACGAGCTTTGATTGTGCACCAGTAATACCAGTTTGCTTTGTGTTGCTAAGTGATCAAATACTGGGTATCAGACAGTGTCCATAGCCAAGTGCAGAGCAAAACCCAAATCTGCCCAACCTTATTGCTGAAATTTGCTACGGTTGAACTAGGGCAGATGCAATAGTAGCAAATGCAGAGAGTAACAGCTCTGGAGTGCTGGAAGATCCTCAGATCTGAATCTGCTGTGCCCAGGCATGGTTGCACTCGTGTTATGAGGATGGGAGGACAGCATGACAGCAAACAAGTGAGGAGCCACAGGGCAATACACTGTGGTCAAATCCTATGGAGGCCAATGGTGTCATCTCTGAGCGTAGACTGTAATGAAGTCATGAAGATGTAGACCAATCCAGTTTCCCAGCTTAGAGGAAAGGAGTCTAAAAATAGGAATGACTCTTGTTGCTGAGAGTAGTGGAATACACTACTTTCCACCCCCAGGGTGTACAGAGCAAGAAATAGAGGGCCTAAATCATAGCAAAGATCAGGAACAGTGAGGATAATAAAGAACTTGGGAAGATAAGGGTGTTCAGTCACCAAATTTTTAAGAGTGTGGTAGACTAATACTGGGTGGGAATGGCTTAAATGTATCTAATCCTGCCTTAAGGAGGAGGGATGGATTATATGTGAGTTTAAGTTTAATTTCTATAAGACAAATCCTCCTAATCTGCAAATTGATTTGGTCCCTGGCTCCAAGGACTCCCTTTAAATGTGCCAGATTAAGAGATTCTGAGCATTTTTGCTAATACCTTCTCTATTAACCACATTAATATGAGTTAATCATTAGCGTGTCTACTCAGCCGGCAATTTACTTATTGGCTTTTGCCTTTGGAGGGTGTGATCCTGTCACACACCAAGGTCTCGGGGCTGAGCATTAGCAACTCACTGAAGTCGAGTCAGAAGTCTTCATTCGTGTGCCTTAATTTCCATTAAAATCCTTAAGCCTTTTATTTATGTCCAAAGACACTATTGTATGATTCTCTTAAACTACTACCCTGCTGATGATGCTTTTGGGAAACTGCCAGAAGAGAGGTATTCTTGCCCTTTAAATGGATATTAAATTAATTCAGATTAAACTAACCCCAGCTTCTCCACCCTAATGAATGCTATATCTAACTTGTTTTTTATCCAGCCAGGGCCTTACACTCATGCATGTGAGTACTGGTTTCTCATGTGATTGAAGTCACTGAATAACTTGTAGAAGCCTTCATTCTAGGAGTAAACTTTCAATTATTTTCCTTTCATAGCCTGGTTACGAAAAGTAATCCTGTGCCTGGGTTCTCAGTCTACAGCTATAACAGAGCCTGCTGTTGGACTTCAAAGGTAGGATTTGTCACCTTGACAGCATTCTTCCCTGGGGAAACTTCTTTGTGTTTGGACAAACAGCCAGAGAGTGTGAGTCTTTTCAGTTCCCAGGCGTTCCTACATGGACAAATTGCACCTTATCTTTCAGAAAGCATAGGTCATGCCTGTCATCTGTTGATTTGTAATGCAGGGAATTTACACAGAAATCTGCTTCTGTATGGATCCTCTGATTCTGAGTCTCACTGGTTTGGTTTTCTCTTTTCTTTCGGTATGAGCCTCACTCATAACTTCAATAGAAACTTTCAATCACAATCAGAGGGGCTTCAAGGTTAAACTGTGTCTCACCATTTCCCATTGCTTTTTATTTAAAGACTTCTTTTTCCTGATGATACTTAACCATTAAAAACTTTCTATAATTGCACTTCCCCGGGGTCTTTTGCCGTCAGTCCAGAAATCCATACTCACAGGTGGAAATGGTCCTCCCCTTTCCTCACCATGCCTACAAGGGAAAGAGCCAACATTTGATTTACTTCCCCAACTGGCTATTCTGTCTTGCTGAACGAGGCCTTTCTCCCTCACCACATAACCCACACTCTACATTTGCATAGTTTCAAGTAGATAATAAAAGCACTCATCTCCATTTATCTGAGCCCTGCAATAAATCTCCACCTAGCAGAGAGTGCAGCCTTTTGGCAGGAGCAAAAGCATAGCTTGATTGCTCACAGAAGAAAAGCATAATGGCTGTAGACATGCTCTTTCAACAGGTGCTGTGGGGAATTAGCTCATCTTCCAGGGCTATCTCTGCCATGAAGCGAAGCCCTGAGTCTGAAAACCATGGAAATTCCTGTTAAAGAGTCAGGCAGAAGCTGGGAATTCACTGAATAGCTGGAAAAAGAAGCTGAATAATGTCAGGTGATGTCTTTGAGGAGAGAACTATTGACTGGGTGCAGCAGGGGAAGGTTATTAATTCAGATATTTACCTTTCAGTAAGATGAGTTTTCATCTGGTTCCTCTCTTTCCCTCCCCATGTCACCATGTCCCCAGGCTGCTTGAGCCACTTCCACACTACGGAGGCTGCTCCACTCCATCTGATTTGTGCATTTAATAGATAGCAAAGATGCCTACAGCTGTCCTTAATGCCTTCTAAATCTAAGTAAATGCAGATTCTCTGCTCTGCTAGAAAGCACTTGGGCAGCCCAAAAAGCTGTGCACTTGTCAGAGGTTTCTCCTGATGATAGTGCTCTGGTCTGGTTGTTGGGCACAGATGGAAGGAGAATGGGGGGGAACACTCAAGAAGTTGTAGGATTTCCCCAGTCAGAAATACTGGGCTCAGAAAACACTAGAAGTGAAGTACTGAAGTCCAGGAGGGGAGACACTGGACCCTCATATACAGAAGATAATGGAAGTTTGCAGTCCATTTAGAAGCACAAGCAAGGACACTGCAGTGATAATCTTGCAAATCTTTGACCAAGTACAGACTCCAGGACCCATCTTACTGCTCCTTATCAGCTGCTCAGTAATAGCTGTTGCCATCTGGAAGGCTGCAAGACAACATGACAGCTATACTTTGCCTAAATTGTAGGAAAACCTCTCATGTAGGTTCTCAAACATTTTTTGTGCTGATTCAACATCCCAACAAAGGTGAACTGTATTAGCTAGTCTTGAGGGACTTTGGGAGAAAAAGTAATCCTGGCTTCGATGCAGCCTCAGTTATTTCTTCTTAGCCAGCCCGCTGATGTACTTACAGAACTAGAGATTGCAGCTCAAGACATTTTCAACCTCTTTTTAAGCTAATTGGCACATGTTCTGCTCTGGCCTCCACCCTAATCCCTCCACTTATCATGTACTAATCACTGCCCGGCTGCTACCGCCTCATCTTCATTAGAATGACACTTCAATATTCATGTAGATGCTCTAAACCACCTTTTGCTGCCTTCAGTTCCCAGGCAGTGATATTTAAGCCTTAGTCCCTGAGTTACTGGTCATTACTTTAGTCTTTAATCATCATGAGAGACCAATGAGGGAGCTAACCTTTATATAAATCACCCTGTAACAAGAGAAGCAGTTAATGTTTTAGGAGATTTAGAACCCAGAAGCTATCTCTGCTAAAACCCAGAGGGCTGTTTACAACATTTGAGCAGGGAGGAACTCAATTTGGTGTCCTCAATCCCCACGCTGAAACAATTACACCTTTTCAATAATACTTTGCATTGCTATAACAGCACCTTCCATCTGAACATTTAGCTTTACACAAGCTATTCTTCTCTGGAGTAATTTACAGAAATGAGTTTTATGTTTCCCCATTCCTGACTTGACTGATGCTTGCCTCCTGTTTAAGGGTATGGAAAAGCAGATGTTCTTCAGCAGGAGCACTTGGTGATACCAGCAACCTGAGCTCAGAGCCTCATGCTAGGAGGTTGTTTATCATATTGGTATATATTAGCACTGAAGCACATACCAATATGATAAATTAAAATGGTATATGCTTTCTCTTTCTGCCAGTGCAGCATCCAGGACCTGAAAGGTATTGGAGAGAACATCTGCCTGGCTGCTGTTGGGAAGGTCTCTCTGTGCCCACACATCCTCCTGTGGCATTCAGGAGAACCCAAGGCTGTTCTTGGGACTTCTGAGCACAGGGGAGTGTGAAGAGCAGTTCATGTGCAGGAATACACATGGGGTTGAGAAGGGGAGTGCTGTATGCAATGATTTTAGAGGTTCCCACTGAAAAGTTGCTTTTGGTAAACTGAGGCACAAGAGAGCATGGTTTCCTATAACGAACATGCTCAATAGGGCTGTAATAATCAGCTCTGTGTTGGGCAAGGAATGTGGTTTAAAGTATTGGGCATCCAAGTGCAGAAACATATTCCCACATTACTTGTGCCCGGAGAGGGGAACTGTGCAAATAACAAGGGTCTCTTCTAGGGTCTGTTAGTCATACCAGTAACACTTCAACCAATGATATAACCAAGACTTTGTCCACTGCTCTCACTTTTGGGCAATCTCATGCTCCTTTCATGCAGTGATCAAGCAGAAACCTTGAAGACATCTACCCCCTGTTTGAGAGATGAGCTTTTCCTCTGTGGGTCTTTCTTTGGGCAGCACTGAATCCTTCTTGGCATGTCTCAAACCTCACCACTGTCAGCAGTGCATGATCTTTATGGGAAAAAGACACTCCACACTCTCAAGGTTGAGAATCTAATTACTTTAAAAGTGTCTTTATGTCATTATATTTGCATTAAAAGAATAATTTATCTCTTTTAATTGTACTCTTAATGATGCTTGAAAATAATGGGCTTGAATCAGTACTGTGCCCAGTATAAATGCAGTGGAAGAACAGTGAGGGCCTTAGCAAAGCTCATTGCTTTTCCCTGATTTTGGGCTGATTTGGTGTTTTGACAAAGTATCTGTTCTAAGGACGAGCTCCTGCCATGCAGATTGGTCCTGCTGAGGAGCTCAGTGAGACCCAGAAGTTGAATGTCCAGTGTTATGTTTTGATGCATCTACGGCACATTGTGTTAATGGCACATGAAAAGTAGAGTTCATCTGTGTATATATATATATATGGGTATATGTATATATATATATCTTTAGCTACATAAAAATCTTCCTTTTTAATAAAATCCCTTGCATAGGTTGGTTATTGAACAGATTAAAAGGCAGCAGCTGATCCTTGGAGCAGCTATAAGTTCTGGAGTGTGTGGTCTCCAGAGTTTAATAAGATTCATCTTCTCTTTCTTTCTACTTCTCTGTGCACAGTGAAGTGTTTTAGAAGATGGTGGAGATTCAGCTTGCAGAAAATTCCATGGAAAACCAGGAATATTTCTGCACTCGTGGCAGTTTTTGATGCTCTGATTACTTTGACGTCATTATAGTTCTTGCAATGGTAGTTGCCGTACCTGGACTCAGGATGCTTCCAGGGCTGCAAGAACATCCTTTGGGAGAGGCTGGGATAAATACAAGACAGAGCAACTTAAACCCCATGGCAGGTTTTTCTGTCTGCATGGCACCAGAGTGGCTCAAGCCAGGGTCCATGCAAGTCCCTGAGCGCTTCTGGAGAGCTTTTAGTAAAAGCATGAGGAGTTACACCGCTTGACATTACCGTGGCACTAAGCCTACTTCCACCTGCAGCTACACCATTCAGAGGATTGGTTAGATTTAGCTCTTTACCAGTATTTCCTGTTCAATCTGATCACATCAGAATTACCTCTCTCCTGAGCCCTTATTTTTGATCCTGAGTGTGGCACTGCAAAGCTAACGTATACCCTATAAGCAGGGTTAGAAATAGAGATGCAGTAGAGGATGACGGGAGGAAATCTGCTGGATGAGGCATCAACTAGCTTGGATTAAAGAAAGCCCAAAGCCTCCTGACACGTTATGGAAGGTGAGATATGATTTTAGTTTTCTATTTACCAGACTGAGAAATAAAAAGAATACTGTCCTAATTATCCAGACTGAATTGTCATCCTCCTCAGCTCCATCTCCATCAGCAAATAAAGTAAGATAAGGGCTATTTTCTAGTCTCCTGGTGAGTGCAGAGCATTGTTTATGTGGCTGAGTAGCAGGCCATGTATAAAATCCTTGCTGGGAAGAACCCCTTGCTCATGCTACGTCCAAAATCATACAGGCTGTGGCTGGGAAAGTGCTGCCAAAATTGTGATGAACATCATGGTAACAGGTAAGCAGCAATGGGTAGCGCTCAAATCTGTACCAAAGCTGTGCTCAGTTTAGAACTGCAAGTGTTAGATGGTCTATTTCTCTTTAGTGTCCCGTATATGAGAATTGAAGTGCACTTGTACTGCAGAAAGAGATTGTTGATGACCTTTAACCTGAAAAGTCTAACAGATACAGACCTCTACACAGCACAGCCTGGAGAAGGAGACTTTGCATTAGCCTCTGGTAGTTTTTGGGGGGAAAATGTATCCCGATGGAAGACGCCAATCACCTTCGGATTCAGTTGTGTGTCAATGAGTAACCTCCTAGCCTGGGAAACTATTTTGGCTACCACTCCGAAGCCGGACATGGAAGATCTGAGTGTACTGGCAGGTAATTCCAGCTCTATACTCCTAATTTTATAGATATATTCTATGATTCCATGTGACTCCTAGCTCACATATTCATGGTCTGGCTGAACCGTTTTTGTTTATGGGAAAGTTAAATCTGGGATAAGTTAAACAAGTTGAAGACTTGAGCTTAACCCTGCTCGAGCCAAGTTCTGTCCATTATATGACCTGATGTACTCCAGAAATCTTTCAGCTAAAAACCAGATTTATCAAAAGGCTTCCTGGCAACACAAAATCAGGTAAATGACACATAAGATGCTGCTGGGGCTTTGACTCAGCCAAATGGGACTAAATGAGTTGCTGTGCCATTTATGTCTGTCTCTTCCCCCAATTATTCAATTAATTAAATGTAGTGAAATATTCTTATTTATTCATTTTGTTCTTTAACACAGGATTTGTTTAATATTTTTGAAATCATCTGTCTTGTATTTCACAGGTAGCTGCAAAGGAGTACTCTATAGAGTACTTAAGCAAGCTTATTTGTTCCCACATCCACAGTTAAAAAACAAATGCAAATATGCATCCACATCTCCAAATAGACATCACCGATCTTAAAGCACAGCTTCACTGAAGTTAGAGGAGGAGCTTTAGGAGAATGATTAAATACTTACCCCAGGCTGAGACTTTAAAGTACGAGTTATGGTTTCTGGAGTGTCCGGGGACACTTTGTGAGTATTCAGGGTAAATGGGGTAAGGTTATCTGCTTCATGCCTTCATATCTCATAGGCTGATTCCTGCCTTCTTATGGGACATATCTTTGAGTGTCATGGGAAAATGCATATTGATGAACTTCCCAATATATAGCCAAGCTTGGCTGCATCCTTTATTTTTTCATTAGTCACTAACCATTTCAATTAGAAAGAGCATTAGCTCACAGATCATAAATTCAGGAGAAGAGGAGGTATCCCTCGCTGCTTTGCAGTGGGATCTAATGACTTCTTTGCTGCAACAATAGAGAAAGCATTTAAAGTAATGTCCCTTATGGATAGTCTCCAGTACATGTGATGACTTTTTTTATAGTGCTCTGTATATTTAGCAATGAAGGAGAGCAAAACTGTGAGCAATTCTGTTAGAAAGAGAGAGGTTTAAAAAAGAAAACAAAACCAAACCATACCAGAGCAGGAAAACCCCAAGCATTCATATTGTATAGGAGCTTGATCTTTGATGTTATCTACCTGCAGCATTCTTGCCTATGGGCATTGCTGGTGTGTGCAGAAGCAGCAGCGGTCAGAGCCTGGCATCCAGACTATGACTATGGAATGCAGAAATGAACACGTGCAATTGATGAGACTTCTCTGTCCTATGCACAGCTTAATCTCACCTTAAATTCACCTCTGCCTTCAGCAGACCCTTGCTCCTGTGACTGCTGAACTGTGCTGTGGTCCTGCTCCATGATGTCTGATTGAGTTACACTCCTGGTGCCACTGCGAATAACTCAGCAAATACACATGGGAACAGCAATGTGTAGCGTCCCTTCCTTTCCATCTTAAAGCAGTGGGAGCAGAGAACATAAAATATTTAGACTCCAGATGTCTTTATTTGCCAAAATAAAAAGTCTTTCTGCAAAATATCTACAAAACATAATTAAAATTGCCATTTATTTTGCTCAGCATTGCTAATATCGCTAGCAAAACTGAGTCACTTGGCTTTGCCAAATATAGAATTCCAGGTGTAAAACACTCTCAGATGTTCATGACATTTTGCACGTAAATAGTGAGTCATTGAGAATGATGTGGTACTATCCATATGCCTGCTACAGAAATACTGCGGAGAGTGGGAGATCAGTATACACATACCACGGGATAATGTTTGAGAGCAAAAAAACTGTGTTTGTGCATTGTTCCTAATAAAGGTACTGAATTCTGCATGTGCTGATTCTGCTTTCAAGACCATTTTAAGCGGAGGTTGACCATGTCCCTCCATCCCCGTACTTGCTGCTTCATCTCTGAATATCAAGTTGGAGGGGTTTTTGTCATAGGATGTTTTCCTTTTCCGACTCCTTTTTTTCCCCTCTTCTTTGATAACTTAGCTGTGCGCGGGACTTGTAAACCATGCTGTGCTGTAGATGGCATCTGAATGCACTGAAGGTACAGAATGATGCCTACCGCGCTGCTCTCTGGCCAAGAACATTCTCTGCCAGTCTTTTCAATCTGCCTTTTGGCTGTTGCTGCTGCTCTGCACCAGGCAGCAATACAGGATGTGCTTTCAGGCATCATGTTTTCCTAGGAAAATGGATGTGCTTGTGGAAAGCATGTGGGAATGGTACACCCCGCAGTCACGCTGGCCCTGGAGAAAGGCAGCGCGCGCTGAAGTACAAGCCACTATGTTGAGATGAATCATTTCATCTTGACAGACGTCTCTCTTCTGATCGTGTACATGAGGGAAAAATGTCCTCTGCTGCTACAGGCGTGTGAGCTCAGAGTCAGACCTGCGCTGAACCATATGTCATGGGCTGTCAGGCTGGTCCAGTGGAACCCACATTGATCTTGGAGTGAGCTTAGGCACTTCTTACATTGGGCACACAGACAAGCTCTTCTCCTTGACCCTCTGACTTCCTTTCTTCACCTGACTGTTAATCCTGCCATACTTTCTCTCTCTTTTCCATCTATTATTTGGTCAGTAATAACATTACATCTTCAGACTTTGTCAGGCTCAAAAAAGCATGGGGTTTTTTTTGAGCAGAAAAGGATGGTTTGGTACTTTGTGCCTGTTTTCCATCAGTCTTTCTAAAGGAAAAAAGGTGCTTCACTTCTCGTTTCCTTCTCTGTCAAGGGAAATACACTGAACTGTGCTAATGTAACATCACTGACTTGTTTGTTATACAGCCTTCTGTGCTTTCTCCCTGCTATCTCTCACCACAGGGTATTTCTTGTAATCACCTTTTGCATTGTATTGTTTACTCTGCATCTCCACATAGCTTCTTCTTCCACCAATTCTCCTTCTTTTTTTCACCCAATTCCACTTTCTGTTATTTCCTCTTATTCCTTCTCCTGCCCAGTGCATTTCCCTGATGTCTTACCATGTTGATCCTCCTGTCTGTGCTATAGAAAAGTCAGGCCAGAAGGGAACATCACTGGGAGGATTTACAGGGAGGCTTCTGTGAGAAGAGATAGTGTTCCCATCAGTGCCATCAGGAGTTCATTAAAGAGTAGTAAAGATAATAAAGCCTGTATGAAAGATCATTAACCTGGAAAGATGATTTTCTTATTTTGGATGAAGCACAGGAACATCCCCATTGCCTTATTCAGTTCTGTGTTCCCATTTGTCAAACTGTATTGGGTTTGAATGGCAAGGCTTTGGTACAGGCTGGCTTCTGTGAGAAGCTACTAGAAGCTTCCCTTGTGTCTGATGCAGCCAATGTCAGATGGCTCCAAGATGGACCCATCACTGGCCAAGGCTGAGCTCATCAGGGACGGTGGTAGCGCCTCTGGGATAATGTATTTAAGAACAGAAAAGAGTTACTGCATGGAAGAAACAGCAGCCAGAGAAAGGAGTGAGAAGTTGTGAGAGAAACAGCCCTGCAAACACCAGGGTCAGTGTAGAAGGAAGGCAGGAGGTGCTCCAGGCACCAAAGCAGTCTGTTCCTGAGGGTCTGCACCCCATGGAAGGGACACAAATTGGAGCAGTCAGTTCCTGAAGGACTGCATCCCATGGAAGGAACCCTCGCTGGAGCAGTCTTTTCTGGAAAGATGCATCCCATGGAAGGGGCCCACAATGGAGTAGTCTGTTCCTGAAGGGTGCACCCCATGGAAGGGACACAAATTGGAGCAGTCTGTTCCTGAAGGACTGCAGCCCATGGAAGGGACACAAATTGGAGCAGTTTGTTCCTGAAGGATGCATCCCATGGAAGGGACCCACAATGGAGCAGTCTGTTCCTGAAGGATGCATCCCATGGAAGGGACCCACAATGGAGCAGTCTGTTCCTGAAGGGCTGCAGCCCATGGAAGGGACTCTCGCTAGAGCAGTCTATTCCTGAAGGATGCATCCCATGGAAGAGA
>WYDI02004383.1:0-11885 GCA_009867235.2 Psittacus erithacus | reverse complement strand
TCCTGAAGGGCTGCAGCCCATGGAAGGGACTCTCGCTAGAGCAGTCTATTCCTGAAGGATGCATCCCATGGAAGAGACCCATGCTTAAGTATTTCATGAAGAACCGCAGCCCATGAGAAAAACTCACATTGGACAAGTCCATGGAGGACTCTCCTGTGGGAGGGACCCCACGATGGAGCAGGGGAAGAGTGTGAGGAGTCCTCCCCTGAGGAGACAGAAGCAGCAGAGACAACATGTGATGAACTAACCACAACCCCCTGTGCCACTGAGGAGGGAGGAGGTGGAGAATTTGGGCCTGAACCTGAGCCTGGGGAGAAGGAAGGGTTGTGGGGGAAGGTGTTTTTAAGGTTGGGGTTCTCATTATCTTACTCTAATTTGGTTGGTAATAAATTAAGCTAATTTCCCCAAATCAAGTCTCTTTTGCCTTTGGTGATAACTGATGAGTGCTCTCTCCCTGTCCTTACCTCGACCCATGAAGCTTTTGTCATGTTTTTCCCTCCCTTGTCTATCTGAGGAGGGAAGTCATAAAGCGGCTTTGATGGGCATCTGAACACGGTCAACTCATCTCACTAATGGTGGATTCTAGGCATGAACTGCATTCATATTGCTTTTGAATTCCATTAAAAACAAAGTGTAGGACTAGAAGGGATGAGAAGAGGTCACCCACGGTGCAGAAGGATCAAATAAATCTTGGCCAATACCAGCAGAAGATTGTGTAACATCCTAGAAGCTTCTTAGCTCTTAATCCGCTGCCTTCTGAGCAATCTGTAAGAGCTCCACTCTCCTTCCTGTTGGAAGGTTTGTTGTCTGTTTTCACTTTCCTATTAGCTAAAGTATGTCTTTGTGCTGAAATCAAGACACTTGAGTTTCGGGGTTTTTTTGCCCTCTGTGGGTGCAGAGAGCAGTGGAACAGTTTTTTTCATATCAATCTTTTAGATAATTGAAGGTGGTTGATGAGGATTCACGTATTCATAAACCAACTCATTCTTCATCAGCCATGCTTCTCAGCACCTGTATCACTCCTCTTGCTCTGCTGTGGGATCCCTCCAGTGTGTCTTTACTACTGTGTTGAGTCTTTACTGTAGCAATTGAATCTCCTCCCTGCCAGGTTCAGTGAATAAATCCCTCTGGGCCCTTAAGTAAATGGTGCCGTATAAGAAGTCCCTGAGTGACATGTACCTTGTTTGAAGCAGTGTCACAGAGTTTGTCTGCTGAACAGTCACTGTAAAAGTTTGTTTCTGTATGCAATGCTCTGGCTCCTCCACACTAATTCCCTATGGGGATGCTCCAGGCTTGCATTGAGGGCAAGGTCTTTATTTCACTTCAAGAGTGAAACTGTGAGCAAAGATGGAATTCAGCTCACATGAACCTTTTTGTGCCCACAAAGACACTTCTGCCTGTCAACAGGGGATCTTAATTTACTAGTCCAGATGTAGGGCCAGGTTCAATCACCTAAGGAAACCATTTGGTACTGTTGGAGCTGCCTGTGGAAACCCACCTCACATCTGGACACCAGTCCCAGAAGACATGGGTTTTCATGAGATGCTGTATCCCATTTCCCAGCCCAACCTGGAAGCCTGCTAAGAAATCTCAACCATATTAACCACATAACTGAGCTGAGCCCTGGTGTCTGCTATAGGGTGAGCAGAATCACTTACCAGAAGCCACTGATGAGCCACTGATGGTGTTGACTAAGGAGCCATACAAGCCTGTGGAGGTCCTTCTGGCAGTCTGTAAGTTGGGGCTCTAAGGCTGCATTTAACTGATGGAGACACAGTACCTGCCCCTCCCTTGAAGTCTGCCTCCATTTGAAATGCCCTTGAGTACCCTGCTTGGCAATTGCAATCTATAGCTTGCAGATTACAGGGGCATTGGTACAAATGTATGCAGCTCCATGGGCAATGAGCAGCTACCTGCTCTCTCTCTGCTCTGTGAACTGTATTAATTAGTTCTCCGTAGACTACCTAGGGTCAGATCCTCGATCCACACGTGAGTGTTAAGCATGCTTTGAGTTGTCTCTGGATTTTCTGTCACGGAATATATGCATGCTTTCTGCTTGTGCACAGGGAAATATCCTCCTTCCAAGAAATGCATCTGTTTCAGAGGGTTGTTTATGGTGCGCAGGCCGTATTCATTCCCTTGGCACCACTGACTGGGTAAACAGGTAGATCTTAAGCAAGCAGTGTTAGTGCTTTAATCACCATTACATTAACTCAGAACTACAGTAAACTGGCAAATTAGGCTACAAATTTTTTAAAGAAAAAAAAGATCATTAAAAATTAAAATAATTAAAAATTCACATTCTACCCAGAGGAAGTTGCGGAAAGTCATGGAACCACATTACTACTATGTGGGAAGTTACAACGTCAAAGATTTGTGCTTCCCCTTGCTAACTAGGTAAGTTTTCCTGTCTTCACCTGGGTGGAAGGAAGCTGTTTTTAACAAAGCAGTGCTGGATGTTTCTAATCACTTTCCTTTAGATGCTTGTGTATCAACTGTTTCACTATCCAGTCTATTTTCTTTCCAAGCACCAAAGTTTGACTAAGCTGGAATTCACATTTCCTTTTACAATAGTACTGTTTGTCCTTTTTTTCTATTTTGGTACTATTCCTCCATCACATCTTGAAGATAATCTCTTATCATGCAAAAATTGCTTTTGATGGTTCCTGATGTACCCTCGAGCATATTTCATCAGTCCCCACTGGCTTGCAGGCACCTAACTTATCTAAATAGTATTTAACTTGTGCTGACCTGCTTTTCTTTCTATGCACCATTACTTTCAATTAAGTTGATAATTTGGTCATAGTTACTTTCCTTTTCCTTTTCATCAGTTATGTTGAAGCAAAAAGGTGTTATAGCAAGCAAGAAAGACAGAGCCATCACACAGAAAAAACAGTCCAGGTACATAGTTTAGGAGTTAAATAGCAACAGCCAGCCATGAATTATAGGGAGAAATTATCCACAATCTAGATAGCTCCATTCAGGTAAAAAAATGGCGCTCTTCCAAAGATAAAAATAACTTAAAAATCAAAGGGAGCCTAAAATTTTAACAGTGCTTGAAGGGAAAGGAGGAGTTTGGGTAAGTGAGGCTGATGGGAGTCAGTGAAAGGCTGACAGTTTGCCTGTATCACAGAAAGGCAGGGAGACAAAGGTGCGGTGACGGAGTGAGATGTTTCCAACTCTAAAGGATGAAAGGATGTAAATTTATGGAGATGCACTTAATGCCCATGCATTTAGCTGGAGTGTGGTTGGTTGTTAGACTCTGTTCTGAAAGCTTTGTGCCTTACAGGAATAAGTTGCTGTTTTGTGTGAAGAAAGTTGCTTTTGCTATTGCAGATGGATGCAGCCACAGGCAGCTAAAAGGCCATTTTGCAGGGTCAGGGTGCTTGATGGACCTATGCAAGCAGACAAAATGGAAACTTTCAGGCTTTAAGAAACATTTTGAGCTGCAGGATGCCCAGAAAAACAATGCTGGGGAGAAGGGAGAGGGAAGGGGTTGAGCCCTTTGTCCGCTTACCATGATATAGAAATCCAAGGTCGGCTCAACTGAGAGCTTAAACTGACAAAATGACATATGAGTAGGGTAGGTGTGCATGTAATGGACTCTATCTATGCAAGCAAGACAGACAGAAGCACGGAACTTGCATCCCTCTGTTTCTCCAATCTTTATCTTGCCTTTAGTCATGAAAGGATTATAAACTCTTCAGTGCAAGGGAGACCTTTATTGCACGTATATAAAAGAGCAAACATTACATTGGAGCCAAGCATTGCCACTGCTTACTTGATTAATGTAAGCAGCAACAATAATAGTGAAGAATCGAGTAAGGGTCATATAATGGAAAGTAACTCAGGGTAACAAGCTGAATTTAAAACTGCAAAAAAGACTCTGATTATCAGCACAAAGTCCTTATAAAGACATTGATCAGGATGTGGTGCTGTCTCCCAGGAAAAGCAGTAAAACAGTTATCATTTCTGTCCTTTATGATCAGATTGAATAATATTCTGTGTAGAACAATCAATCCTGGTTTAGTCCAATGGGAATGGACAGTGATTTTCATCTGTAATTTCAATTTCAAAGATGGATAGAGTGTATTTCTTTGTACAGAAAGTGCAGAAGTTTAGGAAGGGAGTTTTATACATCTCCTGAGACAGCAGAGATTTGGCTGGAATTATTAGAAGAGCAGAGGGCAGAGCAAGAGGGAAAAAATCATGAAGATGCCAAAAGCTCTGTCTATTCAGTCGCAGCTGGATCAGTTGCTAGTCTACTCAGGCCAAACTACAGGCAAACCTCTTGCAAATGTGCTGATAACAGTACTGAGATGGTCAGGGATCAGGCCTTGGACTTTTTATTTAAACCGCAAAATAACAACAGGTAATGAGAAATCAAAGCTGGGGCTCAGGCTGAAGGAAACAGAGGACATACTAAAAGTAGACTGGCCAAGAATGTAAATTACATCAGAAAAAGCAAAAGTCAATCTAAGCTACAGTCAGGCAAAAGAGAAAACACGTGAGAACCACAATTATATCAAGGTAAAGCCCTAGAAGCATAAAGCAGCCCTGCTTGAGATGCTGAGACAGGAAGAGAATAGCAATATGCACTTCTCAGGTCTTTTGAAATGCATGCAGAGATGCCATCCCCTATTTACTTGAGGTCAATTCAGCTTGTAGTGAAATAAAAGGATACTGATGAAGAAGATGGATGTCTGGGTGTCAAGACCACAATGCACTTTCTGTCTGCAGAGCATGGAGAAGCTTGTTTGTGTCTGTTGATGAGCACCTACCGTTTGAGATCTGACCAAAGATCAGGCAGACAGAGATGGATTTTGTAGATGTCCAGCTAGTCCAACCCTCCTCATAAGATTAAAGGGAATGGCTCCAGAAGATAACTACAATTACAGAAGGTATGCTTAAGATAGTACTGAGAAAGAGCAAAGTATATAGAAGCCAGAACATGGGGTATGTTATTAATCTTCAAGCACCCTCACAGCTAAAGTCTCTATGTGATTTAACTGTTTGCAAACTCAGCAATTATAATACTCATATGTATTGGATGAGGGTCCAGTCTGCCACAGCTGGACCCTAAACAGCACTGTGGGCAGCCTTAATTGGAAAATTGCAGCAAACAGGACAAAGTTGGAACAAGTGAGCATATGCTTGTTAGCAGTGCTAGTTAATAAGAACGTAGATACTTTCCTTCTGCTAATTACTTAGTTTGAGTAGGATATCTTAATATTAGCATAAAGGATAATTAGCATTAGCTAATAGTTTCAGAAGACAGCACAGTTGCCTTCTGAACAGAAGAAGGGCCATTTTTTGCAGCCTTTTTCTTTATCAAAACATAGAATATGATGCAGTCCAGTGAGCCCACTGAAGAAGAAACTGTCATATCTAAAATGAGACATCACTATACCAGTTATAAGTAGCAGTGTAGTAGTACAACAGTCTAGGGACATCAGCCCATCTACTGAGTACATCATATAAACCATATCAGACATCAGAGAGTCCTCCAGGCATTAAGTCTGCAAATGACAGCATTCTTTAGGGCAAGGAGGAAGCTGTGCAAAGCTATGCAGGGCTATGTTACCAAACTGCAATATTAGACCAAAATAAGTCACAGAACAACAGAGGAAAACCAGAGTGATATGTCAGAAAGCTCTTGACTTTGCAAAGTTTCACCCAGTCCTTATGCAAAGGGAAATAGAATAGACATTCCCCATACCAAAAGATGAGTGAAGGCATCCAGGGATTTGTAAGGCTGGTGACTCTTCTACATTATGCACGTATCCATGGAGGAATATATTGCAACTCTAAATATTATCAGTGCCATCTCTGAGAAGCATGCAAAGTTGTGTGGAAAGACATGGTCTAGGCTGAGGCATCCTTGCCCATGGCATGGGGTTGGAACTGGATCATCTTAAGGTCCTTTCCAACTCAAATCATTCTATGATTCTATGATATCTATGGTCAAATTGCTCATCAGCCTGAGCAGCGACCCGGAGCTTTGAGCTGTGCTGTGAGTCAGACAGTGCAGGGGTGTGGAGATAGCCCTGAACAGCCTGCTTGGAGCAAGGAGGTAGGATGGAATGATCTCTAGAGGTCCTGTCCAACATCAGCAGTGCTGTGATGCAGGGTGTTTTCATCTCTAAATTCCAGGGAGGCTTCCAAATCACCAGCTTGGTTTGATTTATTTATGTGTTCGAGTGGTTTTAGCTGTGGAATGGGGAGCCTCTCAGAAATATTTTTCTTTCAAATCTTGACTTTGCTTTGATATGTATGAGCTGAAGACAAATATGATGAACAAAGACAAATAGGTCAGATGGGGCTTTGAGCAACTTGGTCTAGGAGAAGGTGTCCCTGCCCACAGCAGGAGGGTTGGAATAGGATGATCTTTAAGGTCCTTTTCAACCCAAGTAATTCTGTGATACTGTGACTCTATGATTCTACGAACTTAATAGGCTCAGGAAAACATAGCTAATATTTTTGATAGCTTCAATTCATATGCACTTAATGAGCCAAAATACATATATTTAGTTAGCATTTCAGCTGGGAGGTTTCTTGGTCAAGGAAATTTGTGAATACAATTGAAAGTAACAGCTGAAAAATCAGTGCCTGCTTCATGGTAGTTTAAGTTTGAACTCATTGCCCCTTGTCCTATCGCTACAGTCCCTAATAAAGAGAGGTGCAAGTCTTGATGCACATATAGCATGGGAGATTTGCAGTGCAGTAGCTATGATTTCTGCTATTACAAGTTAAAGGCCAGAGGCTTTGCACTGACCTGAAGTCATGGCTCAGTCAGTCTAGGCTGATGACCCTTGGCTTTCCTAGATTTCAACTTTTATACCAACAAGAACAGAAAAACTGGGTAATGAGCATAACCAGAAGGAAGAATGTGTTAAGAAAATGTATTAAAATAAATCCCAGCAGACCCGAAACTGAGGAACAGCAGAACATTGGCATCAACATCCCATGCCTCCCAGAAGAGGAGATGAAGAAAACCCCACCAGAAAAATCATATTGCTTTTACAGAAATCCCAGATATATGACAGCATATCACAACTTCCTGAGTAAGGCTGAAATGCTCAGCCATAGGAGCCAGAGAGGCACTAGTAGAATGAAGGCAGTACTGAAAAAAGGCAGAGATAACAAACCTGGTGTTTTGTTTCTTTTTTTTTCCCTTCTTTTTTTGAATAAGAGTTTTAATATCATTACTGAGCCTTCTCTGCATTCATTTGGACTACTCATTTATAATTTTATGACTGGAATAACCACTTGGACTATTAGATTATGAAAATTCTAACTAGATTAACAACAGCTTCATATCACTCGGTATCTATGTGAGGTATGCTCCATTGCTGCCCACAGCAACATTTTGAGTGTGACAGCTTCAAAGCCCATCATAAATCTGTAAGAAGCACCAATTAGCAGTCTGGTTCCTGCTTTTCCGATTCACTGGGCTTCGTACATGAGACTTGTGAGCTAAGCCTGGAGGGAGACTGTATGGGAGGTTAAATCTGATCTGTCTCTTCTGGGGAATAAGGATATATCACATTCAGTCTTAGCCAGCAAACACTTGTGGAGACGTACCAATATACACTTTCTTATCTGGCTTATTATCTACCATAAAAGAGTGAACTTTAGCAAAGGAGGATGCGTTTGGCTCCCCTTTTCTTCAGATCTAGTTTCAAGCTTCCCAACTTCTGGCTGCAGCAACACTTAGATGTGACCAAAAATTAACAGAGAGGCAGAATTAGCCCCCCTTCATTGTGCAAGCATTTAGTGAAGACAAACCCTACAGAAACAACTGCCCTGGACTTGAAGGGAAATTGTATATACCGTAACTGTTAACAAAACTATTGTATATAGATACAAGGGGTGACGTAGCCTTCTTTTCTACAGACAATTAATCTGCAATTTAGCAATATCTATCATGCAATAGATGTAGCTGAAATCATTTCTCATTTTCATGAGAATAGAGGACTCTGATGGGATTTGGCACTGATGTCTACAATGGTACAAATGGAAGGCAGAAAACAGAATGGATCTGCTCTCTTGAGCCTCTGCTTACATCAGGGATGTTGTTAGAAGGCAGGAAGATCTGAAGGTGCCTCTGAAAATTATGCATGATTTTCTTTATTGTATGAAAGCAGCCTATAAGCTGATTACCCCCTTCTCTATTGTATTTCAGCCTCCAAGGTAATTTGCCTTTTGCTATTCCTTTATGCCTCACATGAACTTTAGAACAAGACTGTGTATTCCTTTTCTTTTGAAAAACTTAAATTCTCTTTTTTTCCTTTTAACTTCTCTTGCAAAGCCCTTTTTTTCCCCAAATAATCTGTACAAATCCAACCCACTTGTGCCTCAGGCTTTTCTGAATGTTTTGTTTTCAAAGGCTGCTGAAAAAGCAGGACAGAGCATTGGCATGAGAGCCTTAAATGTGGCTGGACTATTGCTGCTCCATGTATGTGCATACAACAGAGTGCAAGAGACTGCATATATCATACAAGGTAAAATAGTTTACTGCTGATGTTTTTGAAACAGCTGAGAGGAGTCAGGTAGAGCTTTCAATAACCCTGTCCAATGCCTTGGACATGTTGGCTGCTATCTTCATGATACTTTGCAGATAATTTTAAGTCTACCTTTTGGGGTTCCCAAAATGCCTTGGTGATGCTTGGGCATGTCTCAATAATTTTTGTTGGCTCTTCATCAGGGACTGCAGTGATGAGACAAGGGACAATGGCTTTGAACTTCAGCAGGGGAAGTTCAGGTTAGACATAAGGAAGAAGTTCTTTACTGTGAGGGTGGTGAGGCACTGGAGCAGGCTGCCCAAAGAAGTGGTGAATGCTCCATCCCTTTGCAGTGTTCAAGGCCAGGCTGGGCAGAGCCTTGGATGACTCGGTCTAGTGTGAGGCGTCCTTGCCCGTGGCAAGGAGTTGGAACTGGATCATCTTAAGGTCCTTTCCAACACATGTTCTATGATTCTATGACTCCCAATCCAGGAGGATTTAGAAGGATTTTAAACATTAATTCCCAATGCTCACTTACTGAGCCCCATGAGCTGCTGTAATTAGAAAGAACAATTGATTAAAACAAATACATATTTCCATCTTTCTTTTTGTTACTGAAAACTCCCAGCACCACCAGTTCCTGACCAAACTAGAAGCACGTATCTCTCGCCTGTTCACTTTTGTGAGACTCTGGAATTCAGACAAACAACAGCAAAACACATCGGGGATAAAAAAGAACAGAATTTAAAATGGAAAACTAAATCAAGAGCCCATTTTCACAAGGGTTGAAGGACTTCTCCTATGGATTGTGTTATCTGTGGAAAGGATCCTGGAACAGTAGATAGGCAGTCTTGAAGCAGGGAGTTAACTCTCTCTTAAACAATCTAATCCCATAGTGTTGAGCTTGACTCAAATCAATATGCTAAGAGCCAAATACAAGGGAGGTTGTTTGTTTCGTTGTTGAGGTTTTTTTGGGGGGGTTGTTTGATTGGTTGTTTTTTTTTTCTGGAAAAATCTTATTTCCTGGTTTTATTGCTTTTTTTAAGTGACACTGGGACTGCTGAATCCCATTGACCATCACTGTCTGGAAGGATCTATCCTGCTTAGAGAAGTAAGACCTGCTTTATAGTGTGGGGAGCCACTCCGGTCCTTCAGGGAGGGCAAAGCCTTCAGGAGAACTGACTCCTCATTAGAGGTAAGCTGCCCCAGTATTGTGCTTCCAAGGCTAACATGAGCCAGCCAGGTCCATGAGGCCAGAGAAGAATCAGGGCAAAATACTTTGGTGGTAAGAAAAAAGCAGAGCCCAAAGGGTTAGAAACACAGAGTCCATAATGAGGGCAATATCAGCTGCCCAAATGGCTGCAGTTAACCTCCTGTCGTGACCGGAATAGATCACTTCCCCTTTGCTGCCTGCACAGCAGTCTTTGCATTATACTGGTTGTAAATATTTGAGGGGCTATTGTTCAATGGTGTTTAAACTGTGCCCAGCATAATGGGGCCAGGAGAAGGCCTGGTTTCCATCTTGACCCCAGGCAGATCTAAGGTTGCATGCACTGATGCTGCAAGGGCAAATTCAAATCCTGGAACTGTTCTTGCTCTTTGTGCTGGGGTGTGTGAACTGACTGAAGTTGACCTTAGGAACTGGTACTTCTGTGAATCTTGTTAAGGTTCTGCTCTGTGCAATGAATGTACATATTGTACCTGGTAACTCCAAAGACTTGATATGGCTTGAAACACCTCCTTCTCCACATATGTCACTGTAGGCTACCACCCTTCCTTGGATTTATGCACCCCTTTGCACAATGGAATTTGGATATAACATAAATGATTGGGCTTTCAGAAACCAAACTTACACAGAAACCACATCACTGATTCTTCTGGAAATCAGACGATTTCTACTTAGGTGCTAAAGCACAGATGTTGGGGCATTATTTTATGAATCGACACCTTAATTACAGGGCAGGTGTGATTTGAGGATTTTGGGCCCACATAACCCAGTGAAAAGAGAGCAAAGACAAGATGATGGAGAAGCAGGACACAGAAGAGAAGGAAAAAGTACGGAAGGATGAAAAATGTTCATGATGGGTGAAAGGTGGAGGACAGGGATTCTTTTAGGGTACTTAAAGTAAGAATATTCTCTTCAAAGAAGCAAGAAGAACTCAATACATTCACGTTTGCTTTTATTTTGACATACAGCATCTGTTCAGCCCCTAAGTGCCTGCAGCAATGCTGACCCTAATCTCCTACTTCTTATCTCCCTGCAGGATTTCTAAGCCTTTCAGTTCTCCTGAGCAAGCAAGGCACCTGCACACCCCACCACAGCAGCTTGAACACTGCAGAGTAACCGGATCTCATCAGGAGAAGGAATGATAAAACAACGAGCAAAGCAAGAGCTGCCGGGCAGGCTGGTAAGTGTGGAAGTGATGGGTTTCTTATGGATTATACAGGAGTCTTGCTAAGAGAAATGGCTGGAAATTTCTACCTTTGAACATATTACTCTGAGAAAGCCGAGAGCAGGAGCCTAGCTGATAAGAGGGATCAATGCCGACCATGGGTGAACGAAGTTATTAATTAATAAGACTGAACTTGGGAGCTAATCACATAAAAAAGACATTTTCTAGTTGGGGCATTGCACAGGCACTTGATTGCCATAGCAATGGCAATGAAGAGATTAGAAACAATGAGCTGTACAGCAAAAACTGGCTGAAAAATCCTCCTTGTGGAAGCATCTATTTAAAAGAATGGCTAAACCAGAACAATTTTCTGGAAGAGATGTATTTCAGGATATTTAACAGGGGTTGTGAACAGGAACCAGTGATCTCCAGAGCATGTAAAAACTGAAACTAATGCTGGCAAAAGGTGCCAGATAAGTTCGCAACATCAATGCTTCTAGTTATTGCTAGCAGGGTGACAATTTCACACAGCTGGAAAGTGAGTGTCTAGGCTCTACACATTTCTCCACCTGCAGGGACCATCTCTCATTATGCAATACCCTTGTTTAGCCTTTGGCATCTTTCTCTGAAGCACCACTTAGTGTAAGCTTCAGAAGAAAAAGCCTGCAGCTGTGACTGAAAGGGAAATATTTCCCCCCCAGTTTCATTGCATTCCCAGCAATGTCAGTTCTTCCTATTCAGTCCTCTGGATGGGTGCAAAACCCTCTGTCCTGGGTTCAGCAGTAGCAGGCATTTTTCTCCTTCTTAGTAGCTGGTGCAGTGCTGTGTTTTTGACTTTCGGCCTGGGAACAGTGATGATAACACTGATGTTTTTAGTTACTGCTCAGTACTGTGTACAGTTCTGGGTGTCATCAACATAAAAAAGACATGGAACTGTTGGAACAAGTCCAGAGGAGGCCACGAGGATGATCAGGGGACTGGAGCACCT
>WYDI02004378.1:0-12668 GCA_009867235.2 Psittacus erithacus | reverse complement strand
GTGGCTGCCCCATCCCTGGCAGTGTTCAAGGCCAGGCTGGACACAGGGGCTTGGAGCAAGCTGCTCCAGTGGAAGGTATCCCTGCCCATGGCAGGGGGTTAGAACTGAGTGAGCTTTAAGGTCCCTTCAACCCAAACCTATCTGGGATTCATTCTATGACTCTATGAAGGTTGTCGGGTGCTTGATTCCCTCTAACTGCTTTGGAAGTATCGGTTTCATTGTAGATCGAGGCAGGCGGGTGGCCTGTGCAAGGAGACCAGACGGTGCTGCCTCATCTGCTCGTGCACGTTCTCAGCCACCTGGTTTAGCAGCCAAATCTCTCCTCAGCCAGGCGAGGAGCCTCTGGCTTTGCCCTGCGAGAGGAATGGCTTTTCTCAACTCAGCTAACTGTGCTTCTGGATTTGATACAGCTCAGTAAAGAGGTATAAAGGGGCAGCTTCTGTTCGGGGAGAGGAATTGGACTAGAAACCTGAAGTCAAATCAGTGCAGAGCAGTAATTCAGGAAAGCTTAGAGAGCCAGATGTGTGTTTGGGAGCGGTAATTGCATTAGTGATGAGCATACGTACCTTTGGGAGGGTCTGACATGCTCAGGTGGGTCCCTCTGTGGCCACTATGTGTCTATACTGTACATATATACAGGACTTTGTTCTGGTTTTCACTGTGTTTACCAGCTGAGCTGTTCATGCTGCTGCCATTGCTGCTCACCAGCACGGTTCAACAGGAGCTGCTCCTTCCCGATGCTCCCAAAAGCCATCCCCAGAGCTTGGGGCTGCATCTGCCTCAGGGCACTCACCCATTGACTTCCATGTCCTGCATCTGTTGTGACAGGCGGTGCTTTTGCAGCCGCTCTCTGATTAGTTTGGTCCCTGGGATGCATTGATTTACAGATCATTCCTCTGCAATAGAGCCGCTCTCAATGACAGTCCATGAGGCACATGATAACTCAGCAGCCTAAATTATTCAGGCAAATTGAATGTGTTTGGCTTGTTCCAAACTTTTGTTTCCTTTCAGTGCTGTCAGGTAGCCAGGATGCTTGTACCCAACTCATCTGAGTGCCAGGGAGACACAAACAGCTCAAGTATAACCCATGTTTTGCCTTGTTTGTCACTTACTTCCACCTTCAGCTCTGCTTTGTCTGGGCACCTCCGAGCCTCATAAAGATGTTCATCTTGCCTCTAGGGTTGCTCTTGTCTGGTGAGCGGCTGGGCTCTGGGAAGTCGCTTTCATTTTGCAGTGGAAAGGCACTTGTACAATCCAAAGAAATCCTTGTATCTCTTCCACCCTTTAGCTGCACGTCCTTTTGTGAAAGGATATTCACTCATGCAAATACTTTGACCCATTAGGATCCAGGAACCTCACACTGATGAAGACAAGTAAGTAAAATGAGCAGTTCCACCTGCCATTTCCTCATTGTCAGACTTCCTCCATTGCTGCTGGGTAGATATGTCCAATTAATTCACTATATAAAGCCCCTTAAGCCCTACACTGGATAGATGTGCCTGCAGGGATGACCAAGCTAGGGCAGGCAGGTGAAAAGGAGATGCTTTGTCAGTGCACAAATGTCCCCTTGCTTCCTGGAGGCTGTTCTGCATCAGGAGCTTCTGGGTATAGCTGAAGGCATTGGCTTTCTCTCTCCAAATGCATGTCTGGAGATTTAAGACTTGACTCAAAGCCTTTTGAATCCAGCAGGACTCTTTTCAGCCGAGACCATTGGGCTTGTAATAGGACCCAGGAGAGATGGCAACCTCAGGGGATGTGCTCTGAACTTTGCTTGAGACATCGGTCATCTGTGTTCAGAAGTGAGCTGAAGGAGATGACGTCTGCTGCTGAGCATCTCTGATTCAGAACCAGGCAGAGGATGCTGGAGGATGGAGGCTTGCCTTAGAAAATTCTAGCTGCAAATGAGACACATGATTTTAGGAATTAGAATAATTACCCCCTGGAACAGGTACCCAAGGGATGTGATATATTCTGTATCACTTTTGAGTCTTTAAGTCACATTTGCATGTGTTTCCTAAAAGCATGCCTAGTCACTCAAAGTGAAGGGCTGTGTTTGAGAAGCGCAGCGTGACAAAGCTGAGCATCCCCTCCTTTGCAAGGGAGCAGAGCAGGGAGTCACTGTGGTCCTAGATGGATTGAGCTCTGCAGATCCTATGGGCAGCACTGGGATCTGGAGGATGGAGCAAGTAACCATGCTGGGGATGATTAAGGAGTGAACTCCCCCAGTCAAAATGTGCCTTCTCTTTCTGCACGCACACAGCTCCATCCTCACTGAATCAGGCGTCCCCAGGGCCTGAGCAATCCTGGCTCTATCAGTGTTTCCAGGACCTTCCCTCCCACCGCTCCCTAAATGATGAGAGTGTTTTTGCAAACCTCATTTCCTGGCCTTTCCCTTTTATCTCTCCAAACAGCAAATGAACAAGCAGCCCTTTAGTTTTCAGTTACTGCTCCTGCACCCGGTGAGCTATCTGAGGCTGTTGACGATGACTTTTTCTCTTTTCCATGCTCCTGCCTGCAGGATTTGGGGAGATAATTCATTTGGTCCTGGTGCTTTGTCAACTTTCAGCAGTTGTAATTGCCTAATGATCAGTGCTGATGCTGTTGTTAAGCCTGTTAAAACTTTGTCCTGCTGAACAGCCAGACTGTGGCTGTCTCATCATGTTCTGCTTGCTGTGTCGACTGGGGATGCCTTTGATGCCCAGCCCTAACTTTGCTTGCTGCTTCCCACCCCAGCTCAGCTCCTGCCGAGGGGGATGGATGCTGCAGGGCGCTACCCACACTCCATAGTGTGGTTCCATAACCATGCCTAGGGCTACAGATAACTAAAGAATAACCTCACAGAGAGACAGATGCTTTCCAGGATCAATCTCCTCTTCCCTGCCCTGATGCCTGTGCTGGCCCTGAGAAGCTGGCGCTGGGTGCTGAAGCTGGTCCCTCACCCCAAGCCTTAGTGGGGTGGGTGAGAGGAGCTCTCTGGAGGATGCTGTCACTGGTAGGGCATTGCTGTTTAGCAATCTGCATAGCAGTTTTGCTCTTCCGTCTCTTGGGTTCCTTTTCCACCTTCATTATATCCTTTTTAGAGCCACATTTCGTGCTGTCGCCTTCTTTGCTATGAATCCACGGTGCTCAACTGGCTAGTGCCATCTCTTGAAGTCCCCGTCGCTCATCCTCACCTCTTCCAAGGCTGTTTCTTACTTAATGGCACACGCTGAACATTAGTGCATTACCATCCCTTTTCCAAGAACAGTCTCCATCCACTCTTCTCTTGTCCCCCAGTGCCTCATCCAATTTAATTAATTATAGTTAGTATATTATGCATCCTGTCAAAGTTTTTCCTTCCCGAGGTTTAATGTTTTTTTAATTCTAATGCATGCTGCATGTGTTAGTGTTTCAGAAGCGGGGCGAGCGTGCAGTGGCAAAGAGGTAGCATTACATCTGTGTGCTGCAGACAGCGAGGGTGGGTCCCTAGAGAGAGGCTCCAGCAGAATTGCTGCAGGACCACACTGCCTGCCTTTCATTGCATCCCCTCCTTGTGCTTGGGTGGGGCGCAGAAACCAGACTGATTCTCACCTCAGAGGGACACGTTTGGATTAAATTTACCCACTTATGGTGGTCCAAAGTAGGCGCCCAGCCTCAGCATCAGCATCTTCTGGGCTGCCGCAGCCCTGTGGTGAACTCCAGTGTAATGAACTTGACTCTTCTCGCACTAACTCTGTCTGAAAGCTCCATATCACATCAGTCATGCCAGCCTTGCTTTATCCCTTTGCAGCAAGGCTGCGTTAAGGATGCAGTGAGGACTAGGCTCATCAGGTAATGCCAGCTGAGGCTGGTACCTATCGCTCTTTATGTGCCAGTGACAGTTCAAAGGTTTGGTCAGAAAAGTAGTAGAGGAGGAATGACTTTGTGGGGTTTTACCTACCAGCTTTGGCTGTTTCCAGATAAAGCCTGCTCAGACTAGGAGGGATGTGGGTTGGTTTTTTCTTGCCTGTCAGTGTTGCAAAGTGCTTAGGTTTTGAGAATCCAGCTGGGCTCTGTCTGTCTGTCACAGCATCACCAGGAGTAACGATGCCGTGGTGCAATTTAGCTGACAGCCCTGTGAACCAGGGCCAGGAGCCAACACAATCCAGCCTGACCTTGGGGCAGCACTGCAGGAATGTGCCTCGGAGCAGTTGGAAATCATCCAAGGCTGTGCAGGCAGAGGTTGGGGCACTTGTCCACTGTGGTCCAGCAGCCTCTGCCCCTGGCACTGGAGCCACAGCAAGGGAGGTCCTGGAAGAACTCCTGGGCAGCATGCACTGGACTCAGCATCAGTGCCCAAGGGTTGGCATCAGCTTAGCCAGGAGGGATGGAGCCATGGAGTATTCCTTGCAGTACTTACACAGGCCATGGAAATCCAGTCATTTTCCATTCCTGATGTTCAGCTGTCTCACTGCAGCACTTCAGTTTACAGCCCCAGGCAAACTCGAGGTCTTGTTCTCTATCTCTCCCCAATGGCTATGGACATAATGGGACGGGATGGATGGGATCAGATGTGATGGGATGGGACCGCACCTGCATTGCTGGAAATTGAGCTTGTCCATGACTCTCAGGTAATGTAGTTTCCCAAGGTTGACAATGAGGTTTTAGATTTGTCTCTTGACCTCATAGTAATTTTGCATGCATATTTATACGCTATGATCACACTCTTAATTAATGAAGGTAAGCTTTATTGCCAGAACAAAGTTCTGGCTGAATTAAAAGGGCTGGATGCCCAGGCTTTGGCAATGCTGTGATCTGTCTTGATGGCCGTGGGGCCAGTGTAACCCATGTCTGGCATTCCTCAGGCATCGCTATATCCCTATTGGAGCTGGAGCCTCATTTGAACCCTACATGTAGATCTGGCGCTCCCACCACTCCGTGCCAGTATCTCATCACAGGACATCCCTGTGCTTCCAAGGAGAGGATCCACCAGCTTGGAAAAGCGCTGTGTTCATCTGAATAAGACTTGAAGTAGAGCACCAGGGAGGAGGGGATACTGCTGGGCTCCAGGGTGGAGGAGTGAGAGGTCAATGTCATGATGAGAGGCAGCCAGCAACCAATGCTTTTGGTTAAGAAAAAACAAAAAGGGGAAAATTCCTTAATTCCCCGTGATCTCCCAACGGTGGGGAACGCCCCATCGCGCTGGGAACCCTTCCAGCTCCCTCTGCTCTTCAGGGCTGCTCACTTCCACAAAGTACAAAGAGCTCCTCAGAACGTTTTGCCTTGTGGGTATGTCTATGATTAATTCCGTGCAAGCATTACTGGTGCAATAACAATACTGGAGGTCCTAAAACTGAAAAAGGAAACACATTTGGCTCGTACTTCATACACAATCACTTACACTTAAGCTATTGATAGTTGATTGGGATCTGTAGACTGCTGGGCTGGTGCCACTGGGTTTCTGAGCGCGTTCAATGGCTGGAACAGACAGCGAGGCTGTAGGTTTTGGCAAGCTGTAGGTCTCATTATTCAGGCTGACTGTATCTGACACGAGAGATTCCCATCCACCAAGATGAAGCTCACTTCCCTAGGCTTTGGCTGACATCCCAACAATATTTACATGAAGGACAACAGAGGATCAGTGTTAGATTAAGGCTGTGAGTTTCCAGTAGGCAGACAGTTAAATATTCTATTGAAATCCTCTTTTGATTATTTAGATAATAATGAAGTTTATGCATGTCCTTGAGAAAGCTGGGGAAAGGCAGTTGGTTTATGCTAAGCATGCAAAGATGTGTTTAATCTTGATAATAGGAGTAAATTATGTATCAGCCTTTACAACCTCGGCTCCTTTATTTCTTACTTGTTGTATGGAAGCACCAGCCACCTCTTAGGGAAGGGAAAGCTGTGTTGGGCAGCTGAGCACGCAGGGGTCTCATTAGCATCCCTGCTCCTACTGGCACCGTCTGCATCCCTGTGGGAAGAGGATGAGTATGGGTTGTTCTGCTTCAGGTGCTGGTTGCGGTCAGGCATTCACTGTGGGTGTAGATGGGTATGGCTGCAGTGAGGGGAGGGATGCTGCTCCGACAGGCAGTGGGCCAGGAGCTGGCCTGGTGCAAGCAGTTGGGAATTGTTTCTTATCTCCTGCAACTGCAGTTCCTGGTTTGCTGGATTTTTATCAAGTAGCTGTTTTCTGAGCAACGCCTAATTTTGAATGGGAGAGGGTAATAATTCGATCTGTTGCTGCCTTTGGAACGTGGCTGCCTGGCTGGTCCCATGTTACCCTGCCAGAATGGGTGCATTTGTCTGTTTCCTGACAATAGGAGAGAAAAGTAACCTTTGGATTAATTTGCTTTAGTGACTAAAGCCCCATTAAATGGGAGGCAGCTGGTGTCAAAGGCATAAACGGAGACAAAGTTTTGCTCCCAATTGTGGGAAATGTGTTTAAACAGACTAGAAATGTTTCCATCTCTGCAGGGTATAATATACTCAAATGGTTACATTAACATGAAAAAAATATAAGAAAGAGTGTATTTAGGACAATCCCTCTGTATCCAGTGTTAATGAAATTGAATTCCAGTAATGAAGTCAAAGGGTTGTATTCTGCACTCGTGCAGTAACTGCCATTAGCATTAATGGGAGCTGTGCCGATGAATTACAGAGCTGTAATGGTTTGAGATGGAAAAGGTCTGTCGGATCCCGGAATGTTCTCCTCTCTGAGGACCAGATCCTGCATCCTATCAGTTAGGATGCTAATGAGCCCTGTACTGAGGCAGGAGTAGTGGAGTTTCAGAGGTGAAATCCCCACCACTCAGGGGCCATCACGAGCTCTACGGACCACTTACGGGAAGGATTAATTGGAGTTTAAATGGTGTGTTCCGCTGGCCCTCTGAAAGGGAATTAATTCTGCCTTGTGAATGAGGTGGGGATTGGCCCGTGGTCCCGAATAAAGGGGGGCAGCCAGCATTAAATGGCATTTCAGCCTGTAATACCTTCTGGGTCTGACTCCACTGCAGCACATGGCGTGCCCAGACACCAGCTCCTCTTGCCTTGGGTGACTGCCCTCCTTCACTGAGCCTTCTCATCCCAAAGGCTTCAGCATGCCCAGGAAGGTGATTTCCCACCTGCGGCAAACCTGTCCTTAGCCCTCTCGCGTGCAGTCTTCATTGATGATACAGGCATCAATGGCAGATGAAATGGTGTTATTGATGGTCTTGTAGAGCAGGGAAAGAGGGAAGACGTGCAGCAGCTCAGTGCGAGCCCTGTCACATCTTTCTTGACCATTATAGAAGGGCTGCCCATGAGCTGCATTCAGCCATGGGTCCTTATAAGCAATTGCCTGATAAATTAATCTAATTCACATCCTTTGTTCCGTTAAAAGAATTCCTTGCAGGCATTTGCTTTGCCCAAGCGTTGCTGACCCCCTTCGTTAGGACAGACAATCCAGGCTTAAAAAGACAGCATTTTTTAGCTTGCATAAATCCCAAGCAGTAGCAAAAGAGAGGGAAAGAAAGGCTCTTCGTTGCAGTAAAGAGCATTTGTCACTGTCCCTGGTTATTAGCATCCTCGGAGCATTGTTCAAGGGAAGCCATGCCAGGATTACATTTCTACACTGACTAGAGATTTCTTATTAGGGAAGGTGAAGAAGGCTCTGTAAAAGCCCATAGGTCAAAAATATAATGCATTATTCCCCACCTCTTGTTTCCTGATGTTATGCTATTACAGGAGATAAGGGAGAGGTGCAGAGTCTTAATTTACAAGCAGATGATGAACCATGGCTGGGGACTGTTTGTATTTTGCTCGAGCTTATTATTTTATCTGGAGTGTGTTGCAGTGGATCTCTGCTTCCGAACTCCTGGTGGGATGCAGGGGAGGTGGGCTCCAATGGGGATGTGCCTTGTGGCATCCATCCCTGGGCAAATGAAGGTGCTGGGAGTTGAAAAGAACCCCCCAAAGTAGCTGGAAGAGGCGTGTTAAATAATGCAGTTGTGCATTGTCCATGAAAGATGGCTAACCATGAGTAAACATCAGCAGCAGTGTTTGATCCCTGCGTGTTTACTATTTATTCCTATTTATTATTCATCAATTCCATCACAAACGTTAGTCCCGCACCCCAGTGAGGCATTTGCATTTTATTTCAAGTTTGATTTTCCCCACCCTACTCCCTTTAGTTTCATGAACTGAGATTTAATGATGTGCTTTTCCACACCGTTCCCGTGTTGGCTCTCCCTGGCTCTCCTCTTCTTCTTGTTTCAGGAAGAGATTTCGAACATGGAAAAGTGATATTTGAATAGATTCCCCTTAGGCAATCAATTTACTTTTAATTTGTCTGGAACTAAGCTTTTCTTTGTTGCAATGAGAAAGGATTGAAACTGCTGTAAAATTTATTAGCTTCCAGGAAGATTTTGAAATGAATTTTTTAATGATCGTGCTGTTTGCTGTACCCAGGAGCAGTGTCATCCTGATTGCAGGATAATCACAAGGTTGCTGAAGAAACACCCCAATGTGGAGATAAAGCCACGCTCCAGCACACGGGTACCTGTGTTACTGGTCAAGGGATGGACACACATGCCTTACTCCAGCATGCCGCTCGCCCATGCACCCCCAGCACATCCCAGCGGGGCTGTGATTTCTCTTTTTTCCTTCTTTTTCATTCTCAAGTGACTCCTCCACTCCTTTTCCTTGCTTCCCATGTAATAGCACAAATGAGTTCTACTTACTCACCTCAGCAAAGCTGCTCTGACATGGATTGGATTGAACTGAGTGGTTCTTTGAAAATGGAAACTCCAGGGACTATTGTCATCGCCCAAATTGCACCTTAGATTGTATAACAGCACATGTCATCTGGCCATTTATCAGGAGTATTACATTCCCAGGCACTTGCACCTTGCTACAATTCAACTTCGTCTCTTTGGCCAGTGCTGAGATTCCACTGGAGATAATTCAATTGCTCTGAGAGCTGGATGGGTGCCTTATGCACCGGCTTCATACTGCTCTGCTGCAGGGATGCTGCAGGCTTTGAATAGGAGGCTGGAAGCACTTGTATACACCCTGGATGTTCATTAATCCTGCCTTTTAACGAGGGGAGTGCTGGAGGCTCTGTTGCTCCAGTGCCCACCTCATGCTCCTCCTGGAGCCTTCCAGCTCTTAGCATCCATCCCATCTCCCTGCTCTGTTGGCCAAGTGGGACTAGGAAGTGCTGAGGGTCTCAGCTGAGCACTCAGCCCCAGGAACTGGGGCAGCTCCGGTGTTTCATGTCACCTCCCTGCCTCTTGTATCACTGTGCCATTCTCCCCAGCTCCCATTCCCTACCAGTGACATGGGCTGTGTGTCTGCTCATGGTGGTTTATCTCCCACCACGTCTTCCTGCAGTTCTTGGCAGCCTTCAGCCTGACTCACACCCTGCAGGCAGCACAAGGGCTGGCTGGGGCTTGTTATTAGTTCTCTTTGTGCTGGTCCCCTAAGGTGCGAGGAGTAGAGCAGGTTTGAAATCTGGAGCTCAGCATGGGTTTTGCTGTACTTGCTGAGGAGCATGTTTATTCCAGAGGTGGCTGTTGGGTTTAGTTTATTTCACATTTGCTATCTGAGAGCTCGCATTTAGCAGCGACACATTTTTGCCTGCCAAGCCTGAATTCAAAGTAACTGCTCATTTGATGGCGAGGCTTATGCCAGGATGCTTTGTACCTTAGGACCTGCCTTAAGGTGCTCTGAAACAAGGCAGACAGGCTGCAATATGGACATTGCTGCTGCAGGACCTCTTGGGCACAGCCATCACCTATGTATGGAATCTCTCTGTATCACCTGTGTGCGACACGGGTATTCCTATAGCCAGGTTTGCAATAGGATTCTCGTCACAGCTCCTAAGATTGCTTAGCACAGCTCAATGTGGTTTGCACAGCCCTGGACCGTGGTTTTCCCCTTCCTCAGGTCGTGGTGTTCCCCTTCAGTCCTTGCCAGCTGGGTGCATTGGGCTCCTTGGGGACCCCTTTTCAGGATAAGGTGGCTGCAGAGCAGCACCAAAGCTGTGGTGATGCTCACCCAGTGCTGTCCCTCTACGGTTTCCTCCTCCCTTTGCCTCTCACACGGCCCTGCTCCATCTCGCTCAAGCGCTGCCATCAGTGGGAACCTGCAGTAGTTATTACCTGGGCTTTGCTTCTTGCACTGAGAGCATTTTTCAGTGCAGACAATATGACAGTAGCAGTTGTATTGACTAGGGCAGGTCCAGGGCTGTAAAAGAATTTTCTGTTGTCCTATTTCTGATTGTTAAAGTGGTAAAAAACAAGGCAGAACAGTACAATAAAGAGCCTGTGTATGTGAATGACCGTCCTGGGTGCTATTGAGGCTGGGTGAGTCAGACCTACCTGCAAAGTGAACAGCAGCTCCGTGCCTGCCTAGGCTCTGGGGCAGGGGCTCCTCTTGCACAGGAAAAGGATGAGAGATGACAGCCCTGGGTTCAGCACACTGAGGAGCCTAGACCCCTTTGAGCTTCCCTTCTTCAGACCTGGGAGAGCAGGGGAGTGGTGTGGTGTTCCTGTGTATCAATGGGGTGTGCTTGTGGTGCAGAAATAGTGTTTTATATCAACTACAGGGTTAGGGTGGGTAGCTCAATATCCTTATTCTGCCATAGAGAAGCAGCTGCTGCTCAGGGCTCTTTGCTGGTCCCTGCTGCACTGGGCAGCCTGGTCATGTCTTGTCCCTTGGAGCAGGATGCGGGATGTGATCCCTACAGACCAAAGCTGAGATTTGCGGTGGGGACAGGAGCAGTGAGGCAGAATATGCCATGGAGAGACCTGTTGTCTTCAGGTGTGTGGATGGATGGTGACTCCTGCCCCTCTGCTTGTCAGCCCAGTGTCTTTTGTACTTGTTACATTCCCTTCCTAAACCAAACAATTGAAACGGTATGATTTGATACTTCTCATCTCTTCTCCTGCTTGCATTGCAACTGCCTCTGGTGTGACTTGGTACAAGCATTTTGGTGTCCAAAGCTTATCATCTCCCCATCAGATAGGTATCACAGCAGTGGTCTTTAATAAAACCTTTCTTAAAGCACAGGTCCCTTTCTAGGGTTTGAGGAATATCTACTTGCAGTGCAGTAATCATTGTTTTTAGCTGTAAAATGGGCCAGCTTGGAATAACTGGGTCAAGGCTGTGCCTCATCTGGAGTGGGGTTTGCCTCAGCTGCAGTAGTCCCATGGATTTGGGGTTGAGCCATTATGCTGGGCGAGGAAGGTGAGGAGCAGCAGATCCACTTACGTGTGGCATAAGCCCACACTGGACCAGCCATCCCAACACATGCCCGGATCCAGCGTTCCAGTTTGTGGAGAGATTGAAGTGATGCGTGCTCCAGCCACGTACCCAAGGTCACATAGCACAAAGAATCAGTGTCTCACTGGGGGTGAGAAGCCAAGATGTTCCTGTCTCTCCTCCAGCCATCACCAAGTCCTGTGCTCTCACAGCCACACTACACACCTCTGTGTGCCTGTGCCCCCTTTTGCAGTTAGGCTGGGGATAAACAGGCAGACAGCAACACTTCCTGAGCAATCGTTCTGGGTGTTTTTTCCTCTTCATTCTGCTCAAGCACCTGAAATTAAGGGGATCAAAGCACGAGAGCGTGGGCTTTTAGATCTCGCTGCAGATCTGCGTGTAAGGCTCAGAGCATCCTTCCCTCAAACGGCCATAAAGGTGGCTGCCAAACCCAGCCACGCTCCGCACCACCGGGTACCTGCTGTGAGGCAGAGAAAAAGCTGATGTTTTACCTATAGGTTTTTCAATTAATTGACTTCTCCTTTAAAAACACCCTTTTCCTTCCTTTCTTTCTGTGTTTTGAGGTCTGCCTTTTACTCATTTATTCTAGGGAAGTGTTAAGCTGCTCATATTTTGGTGCATTGTGTTATGTGCTGAGAATTTTTATCAGCCGCCCTAGTGCTCGAATGTGGTGGAAATACCAATGTGTCTGAGGAGTGGAGGTTATGCACACAGATGTACAAAGCATCAAAATGAGCCGTTTGCAGGCAGACAGGAAGGAAAGCCAGGCTGAGTCTGCACCTTCACGGCCCTCCATCCATCAAACAGGCACTGACCGAGCACGGTCTCGTGTGGGTAATAGCATTAATGCTGTAATGCTGCTCTGCGTGTATGTAGGTTATGGGAGGAAGGAGCTCCATCTTTGTGCAGGGAAAGGTTGTGCTTTATGAGGGCGAGCTGGGATTACAAGTACTTATCAAATGAAAGAGAAGTTGTAAGTTGAGCCTGGGAAGCAGCCTGTGGAGTTGGGTGGTTGGGTGCTCAGCAAAGGCTGGGGATGGGGAGACTCCTGGGTTTGCTCTTATAAGACCCCACTTGGAGTATGTGTATAGTGTCCCCAACATAGGAAGAACATGGACTTGTTGGAGCAAGTCCAGAGGAGGCCAAGAGGATGATCAAGGGCTTGAACACCTCCGATACAGAGACAAGCTGAGAACGCTGGGACTGTTCAGACTGGAGAAGATGTGTGGAGACCTCAGAGCAGCCTCCAGTGTCTGAAGGGGGCTACAAGGATGCTGGAGAGGGACTCTTCATTAGGGACTGTAGCGATAGGACAAGGGGTGATGAGTTCAAAGTGAAACAGGGGAGATTTAGATTGGAAAAAGTTCCTTACATGAGGGTGCTGAGGCGCTGGCACAGGGTGCCCAGAGAAGCTGTGGCTGCCCCATCCCTGGCAGTGTTCAAGGCCA
>WYDI02004377.1:16623-56362 GCA_009867235.2 Psittacus erithacus | reverse complement strand
CAGCTACAGGTTGGGCAGAGAAGAGATTCAGAGCAGCCCTGTGGAGAAGGACTTGGGGGTGTTGGTTGATGAGAAACCGAACATGAGCTGTGTTCAGTGTGCACTCACTGCCCAGAAAGCCAGCCATATCCTGGGCTGCATCAAAAGGAGCGTGACCAGCAGGTCAAGGGAGGTGATTCTGCCCCTCTACTCTGCTCTTGGGAGACCTCACTTGGAGTATTGTGCTCAGTTCTGGTGTCCTCAACATAAGAAGGACATGGAACTGTTGGAGCAAGTCCACGGGAGGGCCATGAGGATGATCAGGGGACTGAAGCACCTCCCGTATGAAGATAGGCTGAGAAAGTTGGGGCTCTTCAGCCTGGAGAAGAGAAGGAGACCTCAGAGCAGCCTTCCAGTATCTGAAGGGGGCTTTATAAGGATGCTGGGGATGGACTCTTCATTAGAGACTGTAGTGACAGGACAAAGGGTAATGGGTTCAAACTTAAACAGGGGAATTTTAGATTGGATATAAGGAAGAAGTTCTTTACTGTAAGGGTGGTGAGGCACTGGAATGGGTTGCCCAGGGAAGTTGTGAATGCTCTATCCCTGACAGTGTTCAAGGCCAGGTTGGACAGAGCCTTGGGTGCCATGGTTTAGTGGGAGGTGTCCCTGCCCATGGCACGGGGGTTGGAGCTAGATGATCGTAAGCTCCTTTCCAACCCTAACTATTCTGTGATTTTATTATTCTAAAACCCGCCAGTTCAGTGGTTTTTTCCTTAAGTGAGCACTGACTGACCAATGAAAGGACAGCTCAGAGTCATCTGATCTCAAATGTCTTCATATAAATAAAAAAATTAAAGTAAGGCAGATTCTTCTCCTATTTCAAACAATATGAAGAAAACATTTCTGCCTCAGTAATTCTAGAGCTGAGTAATTTAATCTGCTCTCTGTTGCAATCTGTTTGCCATGTGTATCACCAGCCTGGAATTTCTGGAACTCAATACATAAGGAAGCTATTCAAAAAAAGGAAATACTACAACAAAAGGATTAGAGATAGGTCTGAGCCAGATTGAAAGCCTCTCCATACCTGAGATGAATTCAGCTCCTTTTCCAGAGTTCAGCTTCTTGACTTCAGCCCAAATCTCACCCCCAAATCGCCAATGAATTTCCCAGAGCCAGACAACCTCTCACCTCTGGTTCAGAGACAGAAGAAATCAGAAAACACACTGAGGAGACCTGCAGTGGTACTGCAGCATAAGTGGAACAGCACAAGCTCTCTGAACAGCTGAACTGCCCTATGGAATAGGGTATTTCAGTTGGAAGGGACCTACCATGATTATCTAGGCCAACTGCTGGACCAGTTCAGGGCCGAAAATAAAATTGAAGCATGGTATTAAAAGCACTGTCCAGATGTGTCTTAAACACTGACAGACTTGGGACATCAATCACTTCTCTAGGAAGCCTGTTGCAGTGTTTGACCACCCTCTCAATAAAGAAATGCTTCCTTATGCCCAGTCTACGTAACCTGTGAGAAAATGAAGAGCTTTAGTAGTTAAAATTCAAAGTCTCCCATGCAAGCTTAAAGTTTTATCTACTTATCCGTGAAGTGAATATCAAAGGATTCACTGTAGCTGAGCTAAGTGACCTCATTCTATGTCTTTAGCTTCATGAGTCCAAGTCCAAGCGTAAGAAACTTCTTTACCTTCTTGGTGCATTTAATTCTGAAGCATTCCAGGTATAACACGCACATAAGTCAAAAGGAATTTAAATGAAGCCCTTACATTTCAAAATCTGTCTTATCCTCATTTGGCTCCGAGAATTTCAGCTGCTTTCTTTAAATGATCTGCTCACATCTGCTCTCCAGCTGAGCCATGTTCATGCCCCACTGACCTTACGCTGCCATCTCTGTAATCTTGCAGCTGAGAATAACCAGAAATGCACCAGTCCCTGTAAGCGCCAAGAGCCTTTCAAGAAAGAGGAGGTAGAAAAGAATCAGCCTTTATATAACAGGTGAAAGAAGGATTTCTGAGAAAAACCATTGTTTGACTAAGGTGAGTAATGGGAGCCGCATGCCTCAAGTGCCCTGGGCCAGCTCCCTCAGGCAATGGAAACCAGAGGCGTCAGCATCTCGCAGGATTACACTCTACAACGGCAGCTGGCAGGTATTTTTCTAATAGAGAGCCCAGCAGCATTGTTCACACTCATTTGATTCACTCATTTGCTGCTGTTCCTATTCAAACTCGGCTAATCCGATCAAGTTATTTCTTGGCCTGTGCCTGAAAGCTGAGTAAGTAAACACCTTTCATAAGCTCTGAGCCCACTTGTTTCAAGTATATGATTAAGGACTAGACTTGAGCATTATCGTGAGAAAACTCATCTCATTACTCAGAATTTCCTAAATCATTCACAGTTGTCATGAAGTGGCACTTTTCCACCCAGTGCTTTACTTCCCACATTACAAACATGTAATACATGCAAAAGGTCCCAAATACCAAAGATACATTTGTATTTTAGCTGCGCTAAGGAACAGCTCTTTGAGCTGAGAATAGCTCATAATGGCACCACTTGGACACTGTGATGCAAAGTATTTTCTGTGGCTACCTTCTCCACAGATTTCTCTCCTTGTTTATTGTGAAGAAGATAGATGATAAATATAGTCAGCAAACGTATTTTGGACAAAGTCATTCAATGCAGTATTTGCATTAAGTAACAGTAGAAGACTTATGTGCCAGCAAAGATGTTGATCCAAGTGTAATTCCATTGCTGTTACACCAAGGATGGATTTGAACTATTGAAGCTTACAGATTTTTTTCAAGAAGAATTGCTGCCACTTACATTACCAGTATTGTTAATAATATAACTGGTTTTCCTTCCTTCCTTAAAACACCCAGCACACGCACTTCTCTTTCTCTTCTCTGAAGCACTTTTAACTTGACATCCAATATTCTCTTTCGCACTATCTTGCCCCCATCACTTCTCAACTAGCTCCTCAGAAGATGGTTATTTGTTTTGAGAGCTTCAGGAATAAAAGAATATTTAAACAATTAACTGCAATCATATTCACCATTCTGCAAGGTACTATTAATATGCACTAGAAACATAATGAAAAAGCAAAACTTTCCTTCAGAAAGAAGAAAAGAGAAGATAAACATCCACAGATCTCTCTTATTACTTTGTTATCAGTTTTAGACTGCAAATATCTCAGTCAGTGGAACACTTTTGTACTAGGGCATTACTGTTTCACATATTATGCTCAAAGGCCTCATTTTGTCTTAGATAAGCTATTCACACACATCCTTTTTTACCCCCTTGCAACATATCTGCACGGCTGGATGGATAATCAGCCATAATAACAAAATATGACTCAGTGTGACTGAATGTCCACTTGCTTCAGGGATTCTCTTGAAGGTTTGGTTGGGGTTTTTTTAACTATTTAAGGCCAGAAAATATGTTTTCCTCCCAGATAATGTTCATGTAAAACCAGATCTGAGTAAACACAGGCACTCAGGGGAAAGGGAATGGATCCAACAGCATCACGCCCTCTAAGAGGCTCTGGTCTCTTTAGCTGCTTTGCCCAGTGCTGCAAAGTGCACAGTCCCTTGTCATCCACTGCAGTGGATTTCTCACTGATGGCAGAGAAACAACACAGAACACATAACTGGCCACATCCTACAAGGATGGGCATCCCTGAAATTCAGGACATACGGGGTTTTCTGGACATCTAAATGCTGTTGATGGATTACAATTGTGCAAGCATGCAAAAGAATTTAAAATACACGTCTTTTCACATCTGCAAGAGTCCAGTACTAAGAATCCTCCTAGTATGAGTCAAAATCAAGACTTCAGTACAACCAGTAAATTAAATACATGGGCCCATCTCTCCCAAAGGATAACTCTTCTCTACTAAGTTAAGTTAATGGCAGCAGCAATGGATACTGCCATTCTGCTGAGCAATGCTGGCTGTATGAATGTGACTGACAAGGACAGTAGATCTGTTCCTATAGATTTCTGTGGCCGCTCATTTTCAAGTAAGAGACTAGGCCAGCTGACAAGGGTGCAGTGTAAGATCCTATCTCACCTGGAATGGAGTAAAAAGTGCATTGAAGAGCTTGGCCCTTCATTTAGCCAGATCCATTGGCATATGCTTCTTTTTTTAAACCATCTGTGTAGTTCTTGGGTGAAAACAGTGGGATTTGTGCTTTCCAGAATTAGGATAAACATGAATTTATTACCTAGGGCTTTTGTGACCAAAGCACCTGAAGCCACAAACCCATATAGTAACAATGTCCATAACTGTAATTAACACAATAAAATCAGGCTGGCTAAGAAAACACACATTAAAACCAGCTGATGGGAAGAGCCGCACTGTATTTCATGAACATTCATGTACATTCATGAAAAAGACATGAGTAAAAAGGGAGCTTGCTTTTGTGATAATCTGAATACGTATTACCGCCAAGGCCAGCAAGTTCCCTGACGAACATCTACGCAGTAGCATGAAGCCAGCAGCGCAAGTTAAAAATGTCCATGACCTTTAGCTGGCAGTCCCAAGTTCCTCAGAATTTCACACCATGTTCAAGAGGCAAATATCATCAGCACTCCCAACCCCCCTTTCATGCACTGCTTTTGTGCATGTCTCCTAAAAATCACAAGCAAACTATACAACAGTTTAGCCAAATCTCAAGCAGGAAAACCAAGCAATTAGGCAAAAAACAAAAGCTCAATTCCTCCTTCCTTTCCTTCCTCTCCTTCGCCCTTCTGCAGGAGACCAGTAGTAAAATTCCTACCTATTTCACAGAAATTAGTATTACACCCATCCTGATTTCACATTGAAGTTTCTGCCAATTTAATTCAGTTTTGTTTTCAAGAAGTGAGAAGTGCAAAACAAGCAAGAAATTCAAGCCATGTTGTTAATTATTGCTTACGTAGAGCAGATGCTTCAAAGAACCAGTAGAGTTATCGCGTAGCAATTGTGTGACAGTGGCACGGAGCACCTAGTCCTGGCTCAGCTCCCAGCCAAGGACTACACTCGTTACCAAAGCTTGGCATCAGGTGGGTAGGTGAAAAACCAAGGCAGAGGATGGACATTTTGGTGCTGTCATTTTGCCACCAAAGCCAGAATTAATTCCTGTGCCATAATCATGTCCCAGTGGCAAAATCTGCAGCTTTGTGCTCATCCTGTAGACAAATGCTGCACGTTGTAAACCAGGATGAAGCTGCTGTGTTTACTAGGGTTAAGCAGGTTTGGATCTCTTCAGAGTGAGCCCCTGGTAATGATCAGTGCTGTCACAAAGGGTAATCAAGTACCTAAGCTGCTTTCTTCTACACAAGAGTTTAAACGAATAAGAAATCAGGTACAGGACCACAAAATGCCTCAGCCTCTGAAGCTTGTTTACCATTGCCGTAGTAGCTGAATCGCTGAATGAAATGTTTACAACTATTCATGCAATCAAACTCATTTTCCTTAGGAAATAACTGATTAGGTATCTCACATCTGTTCCTGATGATGATTTAAGCCTGTGCTGATCTGTATCGAGACCTGACATGAATGTTAATGTCTCAGAAACAGTCATCCTTAATAGGAGGGTGACAACAAGCTATCCAGGTCTGGTGGGGATTGACTGCAATTGGAAAGTTCTGTTTCTACAGGTGAAGGATGACACAATCAACCCATGATTTTCTCCACCTCATGACCTAGGGTTTAGGAAGCCTGGCAGGAGATAGAGCAGAGCCTGACACAAAATTATCTCAAGAATTATCTTACTGTCCCTGTCAAAAGTTTTTAATATCTCACAGATGTTTGCTTCCTCTATGCAGAGCAGCAATCCTGCTCCACCAGACTCTGGCATTACATGTCATCCTTCCAGAAACATTTCCCCACCATGGCTTTTTGACTGAAGCTGCTGCAAGTGTTGCAAAGCTGGGAAGAAAACTAGCTGCTAGTAAAGCTGATTAAGACAATTCCCTAGTAAACCATGATATTCATGTCAGAAAAGACACAAAAATGAATTCCACATTTTTGCTCAAAAAATAGCTGGTTTATGGGTCAATTCCAATGCACTGTTAGAGGGAAAAATCTGATGTTTAGTTAATCTGATTTAATTCACCCAGCAATCCTCTTTTCCACAGGAAACCTATCACAAGAATTTGCAAAAAAAGCACTGCAATAAGCATTTATTGCACCGGCTCCAAACTCCATACTCTTCATTTCTGCGTGGGGGAAATTTTTGTCTCTCTCAGGTCAACTGCAAAGCTCTGCAACGTGGTATCAAAGATACCGATGACAAAAGAGATGATTTGTACTACTGCTCCTTCTGGTACCAGGCATCCATGGAGATAACATTGCTTCCCAAGCTCTGATAAGAGCAACAAGATCTGAAGAAAACTTTTGGCAACACCTATGAGCACTACAAATTTTACCCCGAAGTCAAGGAACCAAATAAAAACAACTGAAGAAAATGACCATTTGCCTGCTAAGGACCTTGCAGAGCTGTATATCAAATAGAAACAAAGTCTCTGCAAGTGTCTGAACAGTAATCTCTGGAACAGTCAGGAATGCCTCATAAAAGTAGATTTCAAACACAATCCAAAGAAGATTAAACTGACAATTCATCTCTCGTAGGACTTCTATACATCATAAACAGGCATTATGCCTTCTATGTAAAGCAGCTCATTATCTGATTTATTCACTGATATCTCTTCTTATTCAAACAATTCAAACTGGACTATGTTAGAAAATCCCAGAATAGTTCCCTCATAGCACTGCAGCTTTTGAAATAAGATGATGATTTATATTTATAACATTTTACTTACCATGCAATCAAATTCATGTTAATGTAATACACTATCTCTAAGGACAATTTAAATGAAAGATGCTATTCCAGCTGGATCACTTATTAATATTCATATGCTTTACTTTCAAAAAAATCAAACCACAGTTGCTCTTCTTTGCACTAGTCTTTCTTTCTGTCCCTCAGGTGAAAACAGATATCCTGCTCTAGTCACAACAGCCTATTACCAACAAACTAACCAGTCTAACACTCTAGATCTTGATAGCTCTGCTAGCTGCCTTTTTGACTATGAATACATCCAAGATAAGGAATTCAGCTCCAGGTTCGAAACATGTGCCCTGGATAAAACAAAGTCCTGGTTCAGCCTCATTTCTTGTTTCCAAATGCTCTAGCGGCAATTTTAGTCCGCTGCATTTATTCTTCTCCCATTGTAGACAATAGATCTTTGCCTTTCCCAGACAGCATATCAGGACTATTGCAGAATAGTCCTAGTGTATGTATCATATACACTCTCCTACTCTAACAACCTTCTTCTAGGACTCTCTCCTTCTGAACTCTGAATTATTTCCACAAAGTAGCAAAACTGAATTGGAGACAATTTCCGCACATAACAAAATTTTCAGTGAGGATTCCCAAGTTGTGCAAACTTCTCCAAATATCAAACTTCTGCTCCAGGCCTGGTGAAACATAGACAGCAGGGAGGTCTTAAGAGTTGAATTGCCATGTCTCAGGAGATGCGAAGACACCCCAGATAAGAAAGTGATTTAGCTTCACAGGAGTCCATGCTTCAGCAGAAAGAGCAATGAGAGTTGTCCATCCCAGGGCTGGCACCCAAGGGACAGTGTGTATGCTCCCTCTGCAATCACAGAGCTCCACATCACTGCTGCCATATGGGAGGCTAACCCCAGTGCTTAGGACTAAAAGAAAATAAACTAACTCACTTTTTCTATGTTGACACACTGTCTTCACTAATGGCAAGGCTCAGCCCTCTGCAATAAGCAAGATTACATAGAAAATGTAGGTGTTGAGATTAGCACAAAGAGTTTATTTTATTAATACTTCCTACTGCACCCCTTCCGTTAAAAGCCTGCCCCAAAATGAAGCCATTCAAATTATCCTACTTGAGAGTAAAAGCAAACTGCTAATATTCATCTTTAGTAAATATATCAGTATATCAGGTGTCAACCAAAGTCCTGCCTTTTTAACACACATGACTCAACACACACTTAATGCATCACTTAACAGAATTTGATTGGGAACAGTTTGATCAGAATGAATATTTTGAATTCACTGTAAATCGTGCCAGCATACATTTCACTCAGAGACAGGACAAACAGGTTTACAGCCAAACTTCCTCAGCAAGGGGTGTAACCCTTACCAGCTATTATAGCCTCTCTAATTGCTGCGTTTGCTGCGACAAGCCAACAGTGGACCAAACACATAGCATCTTCCTCTGTACATAAAAACATGTTTGCAGTTTGTGCAGTAGAGCCTTAAACAGCCTAAACCCAAGGGCTGACTCCAGGGACATTTATCTTTCTGCTTGGCTCTTCTGTTTGGCAGTGAGAGGTCCTAGCTATGCAGAAGATAATGGAAGTTGCACTTTTGCCTTCATCAGGGCCAGGGCTTCATCTCATCCCCTTCAGATAAAGCCTCTCCATTGACTGAAAACCTTCCTATCATGTTGTTGTGTCTATGCAAAATAATTAATGGCAATGGGAGCTATTGCCAGCTCATCTATTGTTCATTTACAAAAAAAATGGTTTACTTAGTATGTTGCTTATGGTCAAAACTTTATTGTCCTGAAGCAATGTGCCACACTGTGCTGGGAGTTAAAACAGCATTAAAGTAGGCTGAGCTCAGAAGAGAACAAACAAACCTTATTAATTCAATTTAAGCATGTGTGTATGCGTGTGTTTGTGGGCTGAACAGATGAAGCAAGAGAGATTAGCATTTTTATGGATATGATTCCTGCCATTGCTACATACTCAGAAATCTTGCCTAAGCTTGGGCAGTTTGTAAACAAGAATAAACATATCTATGAATATCTTTGTGTTTATCTATTAGTCAATCAATTAATCAATCTGCCTATAGCTGGAATTCAACAAAGCACCTGACACTGATATGTAGATTAACTATAGGTGAGAGGGAACACTAATTGTAGGGGACAGAGACCCAGTGTTCATGTTTGCTAAGCCATGACAGTGCCATTGGGAACAGAGGAGTTTGCTCAAATCCCTGCCCAGAGCCAGGGCACAGTGCAGGTGCCAACTGCAGGTACAACACAGCTATCAGCCAAGCCCAGGATACTCAGTGTAAAAGTCCACATTTCTGTTCCATGCAACAGGTCTCTGAGAAGCAGTCCTGCAGGACTGAGGTCCCAGAAACTGATGGAGGGTGATGCGCAGGGTGGCACAGCCCTCCAAGCCATGTAAGCAGTGGCACAGGAAACACCAAGCCCTTTGCTCTTCCTGCCTGCTCAGGACCCCCAGGTGTCAGGGACTCAGCGGGAGGATGGCATAACTGTCCCCATTCCATGCACTCCACAAAGCTCAGGCAGCACTAGTGCTCAAGGCAGTTATGAGCCACTGACACCTCTTCAAACATATCCAGAACATGTATATCACCAGCAGACTATCCTATGCCCATCAACCACCATCAACAGGAGGCCACTTCCAACTGCTCATGTGTCTGTGTGTTTATCAGTCCTCCAGAGTTATTGCTCCAAGGCCTTGCTCTGCCTGCCTCTCTCCCTCCCTTCTAAGCAAAGATATATTTTACAGTGTTCTCTGTAATGTTTAGCAAGCCTCCTGGTTACTGCTGTGTTATGCACTAAAGAAATGACAGCAAATTAATCAATTATACAATTGTGTTTGCCTAAGAATACAAGTCGCAGTCTCATGATTCAATGTGTTTCAACAGCTCCATGGAGTTTGGTTAACACACTTCCTCACTACTATTCTCATCTGCACTATCATTTTTCCATATTTCAATTTGTCTGTACAGGCAGCTTAGCAGGTATGTGATCTCTGCTTCACGCTAACTCAAGCTGTTTTCCTTTTTGCCTGCCTGCTTGCTTTCTGTCATTATTTTTTCCTTATCTCTTTCTTGCAATAAGATGCACATTACACATCCAACTTTCCTATAGCAAAACCATGCTTTTAAAGTTACTAATCCATCCCTAATGGTTGGCAATCATGTCTTTCTTCTAGAGGTTACCCTGCACAATTTGCTCAGAACAGCATCTAAGCAGAGCTACTTTAAGTCCAGCTTTGCAACTTGTATCAGGTCGAAAGGGAACATCAACCCTAGCACTCCAGTCTCGGAAAATGACACTATTAATGGTGTTATTACTTCGTGACATCTCTTCAACTTGCTGACATGCACCAAGAACTCCAGAACGCGTCCTCACATTGTACAACAAACTTATGATACACATCAGAAGCATGAAAGATTAAACTGCGTTGTGACACAGAAAAGGGCAGGTGAAGAACACTGCTAGTGCTGCACATCCTTGTATCCATGCAAAGTTCATGAAACAACATTAGCAACAGATCCCAGAAAACATAGCACGAAGTGCAATATGGTTACTGGCAACCCAACCTGAAGGAAAAACGCGTCTGTGTCCCCAGATCTGACTAGCAGGTTAAACCAGGGAGCATACCAGAAAAAAAAACGCAGGCAAGTGCGCCCATCTAATGCTATAAGGAGTCTCTGCAGCGCACACTTCCAATGTCCAGTGCTTGGGAGGAAAAAAGATTGGAGAAAAAGAGATCCATATCTGCACCAACAGGGAAAACTCATTCTTGCCTTGGTTCCCAAGAAAACAGCAGAAGCCTTGATGCATGGGGTTAATAGTACAAACAAAACCAGGTCCGCTCTCCTTTCAACCTTACATTAAAAATATGACTATACTGGAAACCAAAGGACTAACTCTGCAAACTTAATTTCCTATCTCCAGGAACTCTAATTTAATTTTATAATGCCTTTCATGAGATTATCAAGATCTATCTCAAAACTATCCTAATTGAAAGACTGTTACACAACTCCAATCCTTAGGTAGCTAGAAGCTTTCTTCTATTTTCCCATCCAAATTTATTCATGGTTGACTTTTAGACAATTTGATTTTGCGCAGATGCTATCTTTTGACTTAGTTTTTCTGCTTTCTTGCTATTTAGTCCTGACTGTGTGTAAAAACACCTACTGTAACCTGTAATCTGGCCAGAGCTAAACAAATTAAGCATTTAACCTCACTTCATACAATAGAAGGTCCATTTGTATGATCACACCTCTAGCCCTTCTACTGCTGTAATTTTAACATTTTCTTGACTGGCATGTCCAGAGCTATGCAACATGCCAATGGGCTACTCCATAAGCAACAGAAAGCCCTTGCGCCAACACTCTCTATGATGATTTGCACAATGATAATACCACACATCCCTGAGCCTGTCATATTGTTTTCCTTTGATATCCAAGGATGTCACTGGTCTCCTTCACAGCTGTATCTTACTGCTTGCTTGCAGGTGTCTCCTGACCAGCCACATCTCTCCCTTCCGTCATGGACAGTTGACAAGCTCCTATTTCACACTGGAAGTTCTTGTTACTGGTCTCCACAATTAAAACTTTGCATGACTTTGCACTCAGCACTATTAAATGCCATTTTATTTCTATCGCTCTGAACAACAAAGTCATCTAAATTCCTTTTGTATGATATCTGATCCTTCTCCTTACTGACAATACCTTCCACCTTTGTGTCACCCTGCAGAGCTCCCTCAGGTCAGAGTGGCTCCATTCAGCAGAGCCTGGTCCCAAGGGAGAAACAGACTAATCTGTTTCCATCCCAATGACTTTCTTTGAATACCTCTCTCCATTCAGACAATTTTATTTACATGCCACTGTTGTATCTTTTCCTTAGCCAGCTCCTTTTGCACCTTTCAATTCTTGTATTGAATCATTATCTTTATTTTAAGCAATAATGTCCTGTGTGCATGGTATCAAATGCTTGGCTCTAGATAAATTACATTCCTGTCCTACCCCACCTAAATAATCTGCTGTACAAAAAAGATCTTAGATTAGACTAGCACAATCCATCTTTGATAAAAATCTTCTTGTAATTTAGCCTGCTTCCTCATTATTTCCATGTCTAATTATTCTTCCTTACGAAATACATCATGAGACACTGTGTACTACTGCATTCAAACCAGCAGGGCCTATAGTTTCCTGCATTGCCTCTTTATTATTTTGACTGTACGGGGACTCCATGTACAGGACACAAACGCTTCCCTCTTCTGCAGCTGAAGAGCCCTGGGAGAGCCTTCTGCAGTCCCTGTGAGCCTTGTGCCACTGTTTTCAGTATTCCAGGACTGGGATTACTGCTACTTCTCATTTGTCCTCCTAAGATATTTATGTTTTGCTTGTTTTCCTAGTTTTTGGTTGGTTTTTTGTTTGTTTTTTTTACTTTGCTATGAATAGCTTTCAGTCTTCTGCAGGTTTGTTAGTAATTACACTCTGTTCCAGATTCTACAGAAGGTTCTGCTTTCATGAGAAAGTTGTGTCATTATTTAGAGACATCAGTTCTCCTTTCAGTTTAGGTATGTCTAATTTCAGTTCTGTGTACATTGACTAAGTGCAGGTTTTGGTTGAACCCAAATAAGTTCATTTGAACCAAAATAAGAATGTCTTTACATGAGGTCACATCAGGTTAATCAAATCACTTTAAAAACAGACTTAAACTAAATTGGTATAATCTCCCCATGTAGACAAGGCCAAAGCCAATAATGGAATATGAAGTAGGTCAAAGTCCCTCATTGTACACACCTTCGCAGTTTGACTGAATTGAGTGATTCTGAGGCCGAGCAGATGGGCAGCCAGCAAGCCCAGCTGTGCACAGAGCACCTGTTGAGGCCTCTCCACTACCTCAAACTCACCTAAAACCTGGGCTCAAGTGAGGCTGGAGAAATAATAAAGAGGATTTTGCAGGGCCTCTGTCCAGGGGAACTGTTCAGCATACAGGCCACAGGGCAAGAATCTGCACAACCCTTTGCGCACCAAAAGTAGCAGAGAAGTAAGGAAAAGAAGGGAAATAGCCTAGCCTGGGCAGCAGAACAGGACAGACACAGCAGGGCTGCAGGTCGGTGAGCCCCACTGGCTGTGGCTGTGCCAATGGGCACGGGATGACATGTGGCACACCAAGCAGAGGCTGGCCTTAGGTGAAAAAAGTGACGTCAAAGAAGAATGGTGTCATCCACGTTGAAACAAATAAATGCAGTTTTTGCACCTGCCTGATTTCGTTAACAGACATTTGGAACTGAAGTGATACAATGGTGTGCCATTTTAGTTATACCAGCAAAGGCTGGTCTGTGCTATTTTGGTTTTTATAGGTTTTACTATTTTGGTAAAAGCCGCTAGAATCCATAACTGTTCCAGAACAAGCCTGCATTCAGTTGTTCTGGTATAGGCAAACAGCTTATTCCCCCAGTCTTGAAGGGTTGAACTGTGTTGGCAGTAAAACCTTTTTATTATTACATGTGAATCTTGGGAGGTTGCATAATTTAGGGCAAACCAATGCACCTTCTGTGCATAGACAAGCCTGAGCTCCAAATTAAATAAATCTAGATATCTATTAGATTGTTAGTTCTATTGAGCCACCAATTTTTGATATTACTAATGAGCAGAAGTTGGATTCAACGTCAGTACCTCTGAAATGTACTGCTGCTCCCAACACCATGAGACTTTAATTACAAACTACTCATTTGCTAATTTTAATCTTTAACCCTGAGCTATTTTTGAGTGTCTTAAACCAGCAAAATAATTTCACACAAACATAGTCTGAGTGACTAAAACACAGGAACCATCACACACCTGACTGCCAAATTTCACTGAAGTTTGCAGCTTATCAAAAAACTTCAAACCTATTTTACTTTTCCCTCTAGATCAAGTAACTAATCCACAGCTCTGAATGAACAGAATAAATGAGCAGCAAGCAACCATACCGAAAGCCATCTGCATTTTTCCTAATACATCTTCCAGAAAAAACCCTAAAGATTCAGTAGCAAACACATTTAGCCCAAGAGATAGAATGCCCACCTTCCACAGAAACTTCCACTTTTGGCTCCGCACCTGAGCCTCCTCTCCTCATTTGTGCTTGCTGCCTGTCAGAACTTCATTAGCCACAGAGCCCGAGTGCTGCTGTCGCGGTACATCAGTGCACAGGGTGCTCTGCTCCTCCACGGTGCATCACTGACACGCTGCTTCACTCTGATTAACACATTACTGGAAAATTACTTTTTTAAATATACAACATCTAGAAAACCCCAAATCCAGATGTATTTTTCTGTCTGCATAACTATGGTGAGGCATTGCAGCATATGAAGTTTATAAAAAGGACACAAAATGACAACCCAAACAGCACACACCGGAGTCTGTTCAGTGCAAAGGGTTCACAATGCATATTCCTGGCATTACCTGCTGCTGCAAAGAACCTACGAGGAGTGCAAAACCTACATATCAAAACCATTAAAAGCTAGCTGTCTCTTTAAGGTAAATATCCATTTCCATAGCTAGGGATTAGGGAGCAGCAATCCAGCATAAGGGGAGCACCATCATTCTGCCTAAAAATGACATTTCCCCATCTATACACCAGAACATCTTGTCTCATCAGTTAAACCAGCGCTGCTGCTTTCACTGCACATGACAAAATAAACTTGGGCTAATAAATAACAGTCTTCCCGGGCGGTACTGCACCTCACAGCAGGTAGAGCATGGGACATCTTCACAGCTTTGATTTCAGGTACACCATCTCTAGGTTCTACTCCCCCGCTGAAGAAGACAACTTCACGCAGGGATCAGTTAGCACTCAGGCGCCGTTTCTGCCCCTCCCCGCGAAAGGACTGCTGTGCCGGACTTCAAAACCCACAGGGGAGCGACTGGCTCTAGGGATGGCGCAGGAGCCTCCTGCTTTTAGGGACTGTGCCATTTCACAGAGGACAAGTTCTTATAACACCTCGGTTATGAATCACGCAGGGCTCAGCTCTGACCCGTGCTTCCAGTGCGAGCTACCCAGAGCAATCGGTTTGCAATTTCTGCCATTAAGAACCACGTCTTTGAGTTACCATTCACAAATACACAACTGAAACAGATGAGGGACTTTCAAAGCCTCCGTAATTCCCCGCTTATAATGTAAACGGTCTGTAAAATCAAATGACACAATAACCGCGGTGGTAGAAGTAACTTTGCGACCTGGATTTGAGATGCTATCTCCAGGCGCAAGGCTCAGTGTGGAGGTTTTTCCTTGCCGCGTTTTCAGACGAACGCATTCCCAGAATGAGAGAACTTCCAGCCAGAACGAGAAAACGGAGCTCAGCTCCATGTTAGCCTACAGAAAATCGGGTTCCCCCCACCCAAGCACCCCGCAGTCCTAAACTGTGCACAGTCTCCGGCTATTCCCGAGCTGGTCCGTACCCACGGGGCCGGGGCGTGCCGGTGCCGGTCCCCACACCGACCGATCCCCGCGCAGCCCTGGTTCGTTTTTTTGGGGGGGGATCAGAAGATTCAAGTCGCGGCTGCACGTTTCCCTCTCCAAAACTTGACCGGGACCGTGCCGGGGGTGCTGGGGGAGGGCAGGGCGAAGTGACGGGCGCCGCGTCCCCGGCCCTGCAGCGGCGGCTCCCCGCGGACTGCGAATGACGGACCCCCACCTCCCCACGCCCCTAAACTCCGCGAGGTTCCGCGGGGCCGTACGTACCGCCTGGGAGGATGCGCGTCCCGGAGCCGCTCTCAGTGCCATGCCCAGCCACGGCGCGGTGCCCCCCCGGCCACGGGGGTTGCCGCCCGCCCCGGGATGCCGCTGCCCAGAGGAGACATGGCAGGAGCACGGGCAGGGCGAGGGGCCGGGCTGGCGCGGGGCGGGTGCGGGTGCCGAGGAGCGCGGCGGGACTTGTGAAACTCGCCTCTCGCAGCGGCCGGTTGTGTAACGCGCGGCGGGCTGAGCCCGTCCTCCCGGCACTGCACAGGCGCGCTCCTCCCACCCCCCCCGCCGACACCGGCAGCCGCCGGCCGCCTGCAGCGCGCACCGGGCATCGCTCCCCCCGCCCCGGCGGAGCGCGCGGAGGGAACGCGATTAGGGCGTGAGCGGAGGGTGCGCAGAACCGGCGCAGAACGCGCGCCCGCGGCCCGGGCAGGGCAGGTCGCGCAAGGAGCGGCGGTGCCGTCCGCCGGGAGGGGCCGGACCTAAGTAGGTCATAGCCACCGCTCCGCGGGAACCGGCACCGGCACCGAACCGCGGGGCTGGACTCGCCGCGGAGCCCAGCGGGACCGGCCGTCACGTCTCGCACCTCCCCAGCTTTTGCCGGGAGCTCTACGGAGCGCGGCACGGTCCCGGCTGCTCAGTAGTGAGGCCCCAGTGCTCCCGTTTTCTCCCTGCCCCGGCAGGGTACCACAACCTTCCTGCTCTCCCCACGAGGCGTTCGGTACAAATTCCATGCCCGACATGAGCAGTGCGTTGCCGGGATTAGTCATCCCATGCCATGAGTCACTGATTTAACATTTGCTGTTTCCTTCCTCACACGACTTCATTTTTTCTTCCCTTTCTCTCCTGTAATAATTTTCCCTCCTCTCCAGGTACAGCGAGTTGCTTTGTCCCCAGTTCCCACCACAACATGCGCAGCTCCAGGTGAACAAAGGTTCACCCTTCCATCAGGTACTGCTGATGGCTGGGGGTGCAATTCGTACTTCCCGGGTTTCTGGAAGCAGTAGATACCAAAAGCTGTGCCATCAAACTGGTCTCTAGCCTCCTGCTTCCTCTCCTCAAGGAACCGCCAAGGGGATGGGGGGGAATTAGTGCTAGCTGGGGAATGCATGTTTGTGCCAGGGTTGGGGTGTCCTGGGGAGCATGGGCCTGGGGGCATCACTTGGGTCCCTGACCCAGGCCCTGGGCTGCTGCAAGCAGCTGCATCATGTAAGCCCCTTCCAAACCCACACGCTCTCCTTACTTACAAGTTAGGGCTTTTTTGGTGGGTATTTTTTTTAGGGGGGGATATTTTTTTCCTCCTCAACTCCTCTTGGAAAGCCGCTCCTCAATCTGTGCTGGGAGATCTGCTCCTTCTAGGAGCACATCACCACCCACAGCTGGCTTACCTGACTCCTGGCTTATTTTGCTCAGCCAAAATTCCTGTTCCTCTCCCAGCCCTCAGCCAGTGCCCCAAAGGAACATGGGTGACAAAAGCAGAACCAAAAAGGGGACAGAGGACAAAAGGCTTTTCTGTGAGGTTTTTAATATAAACCTGATGCCACTGAGGAAAGGGAAGTGACGCTGTTGCTGCAATAACCCTAAGGAACATCAGCTGTTACTGATGAAGACAGGAGAAAGGGTACCTTTGCATGCAGTTAGTATTTCTTATTTTCTTTCTTACTGGAGACAAAGCAAATAGCATGGTTCTGCTGACTGCCACAAGTGGCAAACCCCATTTTCCCACTTAGAGCACATATTGGAGGCATGCAGCCTTGTCACATGAAACACAGCAACCCTGCCCTCATTCATGTGGGAAAAATCCTTCTTGCTGTCTTTCAGGCAAGGAACAAACAGGGATCAAATGCAGCATTTCTGTTTTTTTTTTCAATTGAGTTCAGGTGAGTCTCTGCAGGCTGCAGTGCAGCCCTGTCACCTGAGTCACTGAGAGGATGCCACAGATAGTGTAGTGAGCCTGCAGGTATACATTTGGGGGATTAGATCAGGAATAAAGGTAACACCACACTCTGCAGCTGAGACCCTTCAGATCCAGCACCTGCAGACGGGTGCTGTGGGCAGCACAGGCTGTATGTGACTCCAGAGGGGCTGGGCTGGGGCTGGTTGCCCTGGAAGCACCAAATGCCACAGCCATTGCCCCAGGTTGCACTGGCAACTGGCAGGTTTTCTGGCATTGCCAAGCCAGGTCTCACCTGGGACACTTCCACAGCCACCCCTTGTTCCATGAGCCTGCCAGGCACAGCAAACAGCATCAGCACTCTCTTCTAATAAAGCAAAACACTCAGAAATGCCACTTTATATGTCAACTGCACTTCAAACTGTGTGTTATTTAAAGTTTTTCAACCAACTCCCCTGCAGCCCCTGGCAGGTGGAGACACCAGGCTGAGAACACAGAGCTATTCCTCCTATAGCAATGCTGAAAGAGTTTCCATGTAAGTTGCTTTAATTATCTCCTTCAGAAGAACAAACTCTCCACTAAGATCCTTCCAAATGTTAAAAAAGAACAAGGAAACAGACATTTCTGGCACAACAAAATTCACACGTTGCTCAGCAAGCTGCGGCCTTGGGCAGCTTTGGCTGTACTTGGTGGTGGTTGGCATAGCCTCAGATTTGTTTATATTATTAGCTTTTAACAATGCTGTGCTGCAAAGACATGCCAGAAGCAATAAAACCAAGAAAAAACTGGTTTGAACCAGAAAATAAGAACAGTGAAGAATATAACACTCTCTGTCTATAGATCTATACATATCTATGTGAAACAGCCTGTCCCTGCTGCACTCACTCAGCGGACTGGAGAATCCTGCAGCCTGGCAGGCACCATTAAGGAGTAACAGAATTAAACGAAGAAACAGAGGGATAGCTTAGGCTGTATTTTGCAAAATCACACTCCCATGCGCAATCTTTCATCCAGAGCAAAGGGTTGGCCAAACTAGCCTTCAGATGATATACTGCAAAAAATTCATATGCAAAGCCATGAACCAGCCCCGGTACAGGATCAGGCACCTCAGCCTTGTCTCGAATTCAGCATGACATTCTTGCTTTCCATGCAGCGGTAACCGCCAGGCTTGTGATAACACAAAGCGAAAGGAAAGAGAGGAACAGGACCATAGGATCAGCTAGGCTGGAAAAGACCTTTAAGATCAGGTCCAACCATTACCGCATGACTGCCAAGCCTACCACTAAACCGTGTCACTGAGGGCCTCATCTACAGGGTTTTTGTACACTTCCAGGGATGGTGACTCCATCACTGCCCTGGGCAGCCTGTTCCAGTGCTTGACAACCTTTTTGGGAAGAATTTTTTCCTAGTATCTCGTGTAAACCTCCCCTGCACAGCTTGAGGCTGTTACCGTTTGTCATAGAATCCCAGAATCATAGAACAGTTAGGGTCAGAAAGGACCTTAAGATCATCTAGATCTAACCGCCCTGCCATGGGCAGGGACACCTCCCACTAAACCATGTCACCCAAGGCTCTGTCCAACCTGGCCTTGAACAGCGCCAGGGATGGAGCATTCACAGCTTCCCTGGGCAACCCATTCCAGTGCCTCTCACTTGTCACTTTGGAGAAGAGACCAACCCTCCCCTCACTAGAACCTCCTTTCTGGCAGTTGTAGAGAGTGATAAAGTCCCCCTGAGCCTCCTCTTCGCCAGGCTAAACAACCCCAGTTCCCTTCAGTCCTCATCAGACTTGTGCTCCAGACCCTTCACCAGCTAGAAGCAACAAAGTGGAAAACCCACCCTTGCTGGTCCTGTGTAGGTTTCACCATGGCTCCAGGATGTGGCAGTGAGAGGAGGGTTGCAGTGGTGGAGCCCACCTAGCTCCCACCATGGAGGTGTGTGGGAGAGGTGGCGGGAGCCCCATTCCCAATGCTGCCCATGGCAGTGACACAGCATTAATTGTGGAATTGCACAATGGGGTTGCCTTGCCACTGTGTCATGTAAAGATTTTAAATTGTCTCTGCATTACTCATTCTCTATTCACTTTAATTGTGTCTGATAAACAGGGCCATTTCACCTTTGTGTTCTAGTCTATGCGCTTATCTTGCACGTTTATATCACCTAAGAGACTTTCAGTCTTTCACTGTAGCCTTGGTGTAGCTCAGGGGCGAGCAGGCACTGCCATCATAGCCTGCTGGCGTTCTCATCCCTTTGCTTGCTACCCTTTCAGACCTCAGTGTGCAGATCTCCGTAGGTCCTTGATCCTGGCATTAAAAATGTTCAGCAGAGGCTTAAGTTAATGCATGGGAACCACTAAGAAGGGACAGGCTGACTGAAACACACACTTCATTTCTTGTCATGCCCAAGCACTGTAGGGGTGTGTGCTTAGCACCACAGGACTCACTTTGATCTCCAAGGACAGAATTTTCCATGAATTAAATTCTTGCCTCTGAATTAATATTTTGGTTATTTAACAGAATCAAAGTTGGGAAATGAAGAAATGATTATTGGCTTTAATGTAAAGAATATAGCTGAAGATTCTTGAATATTTTAGCCATATTTACTTGCAACCTAGAATATACTGCCCAAGAGTTTGCCTATGTGAAATTCTGTCCCTGCAATTCCTTATCTATCCCTATGTTTGAATTCTAAAGTTTTACTGAAAACTCTTGGAAATAGCAGTCCATTTTCCTTTCTGTGGTATTATGAGCTTCTCCTCATCCCAAACAACCCCTATGCATGTGTTGGGGAGAAGGAACTGCATTTTGGCCAGGCACAACTCTGCCACCTGTGAAAGAACCACAGCCAGGCTGCACAGCGTCTTCTCCAGCACCCTGGAGTACTGCTGACTTTGCTGCTGCACTGCAGGGACTGTTTGCCTGGAGTTCACATCTCTGGTTCAAGCAATACCCGACAACTATTAGAGTCCTTCTCCCTCTGGAGGCGCATCCTGTTCTCTGGGATTACACAGTTTGACCTTCATTTTTCCCTTTAAAAAGACTCAAAATTAAAAATGAGGTTTGCACCACAATCATGCGAGAAGATGGGTAAAATCCCATTCTCATTTATGTGCAGAAAAAGGAATAGAAACTCCATTAGAGGCAGAGCAAAAACCACATTTACTCCAGTGTGAACAGGATTTCCCACTTAGCATAAAATCTTGCATCCCTGTGGGCTGGAAGGAGCTACTTGCTGTTCTACCCAGCATCTCTGAGTGCCACTTCGAATCTTTATGCAACTGCTTAAAAGGATTAGGAATATAAATGAGTTAATCACCATTTAGGACAAAATTCCACCTAAGCTTTTGAGAACCAACTGGAATATTTTAATATCCATCATCTAGCACTTTATTTTGCATAAAGTGGTTTAAGATGGTTCTTGTAGAAGCAAGATTGGTATCCAAATTTTGTGTGTACCTAAGGCCTTGTATTTCCTTGTGCTGGAGTAAGAGCACGGCCAGATAAATGTATTTACTTGAAAAGCTGAGAGGTGCACAAGTCAGGTCTCTGACCAGGAAAAAATGTAGAAGAATATTTTTAATGTAGCTGCTCATACTTTCAATGATAATTATTATTTTTAGAAAGGAAAAAGTGTTATCTCTTAACTGCAATAAAGTATTCTCTGGTAAAGATTCTTGTGATCTGTTATTCTGGCTAACTCAAAGAAGTGGGGAGAAAACAGTTGCACAAACAGGAACATGGCTACCTTCTTCTGCCCATATCCTTCCGTGAGAGCACACACTGATTCTAAAGCTCTTCGACCATGTTTTAGCTTGATCCCATAGGATAATGTATCTACGGATTAATTTTCTTTGATGATGGCTTCATATCTTCTGGAGACTGTGCTGAAGACAAATTCAGGCCACTGCATTTAAGTATGGTTTAAGTGAGCACAGGCAATAATCACCTCTGATTAGCATAATCAGCTACTGAGTGGCCTCATGAACAGAGACACAAAATAGAAACTTAATTATTTTAAAGGCCAAAATCACCCTGAATTCAGCAGTCAGAGGACACATGGGCAGGGGGAGCACTGGGAAATGGCAGTAGCTGCAGTATTACCCATGGCTGAAGCACAGAGGAAGAACAGACAAGTCAGTGCAGAATTACTGTCCATCATCTGCAAGTGCATCCTTCCTAATAAATCACAGTTGTTACTAATTTGCATATTAAATCCACATTGATAAACACAGATATTTCCTATTAATATTTCTGCTGATGCTAAGCTTTATTCATACAAAGTGGTTACCCTGTAAAGCTTCTCTCTGGTACTTGCCCATTCTTAGTTACTTGATCCCATACACAGTGGTTGGGAATTCTGCAGGTTAGCTATTCCTTGCACTGAAAAGGCTTCACTTTTCCTCTCTGGCCTTTACCCAGAGCGAATGTAATGCTAATATAGTAATCTGATGGAGTTTTCAACATCATGGCAATATCAGCAATGTCTGACTCCAAGCAAAAAGCAGTGTGCGCCTAGCTAAACATGGCAGAAAAATGTCCTTGTCACTTATCTTCCCACTATAACCCAATGTCTAACCAGACCCCCGAGTTGCACATGTGGGTGATGGAGGACACCTCTGTTGTGAGGTGTACCATGCCGTGCTGGGACAGAAGCTGCCTCCATCCATACCTGTGTCCCAGCTACTGACATTCTTCTCCTTCACTCTACCTGGACTGGTCTGCAGCCAGAGGGCTCCCAACTACATTCTAACCTCCTTCGGAAACTGGGCAACTGGGATGGAGAGTGGCATTAGGATGGCTGTGACCTGCAGGCACCAAGCACTGCAGTTTCCAGAGCATGGCTTGCTCCTGCACAGCCTTTCTAATAGAGAGACCTCCCTCTGCAAAACCACTTGAAACAGGGTGGTGAGAGAAGCTATTGCCCGATTTTACTCTATCAGGAAAGTAAAATCTTCCTCTCCAAGGCAAAGTGACCAGTGCAGTCCTTTCCCAGCACTGCAGCTTGTAGAAGAAGACATTAAAGTCAAGACTACTGAAGATCATGGAAGGACCAAATAGAAAGCAGACAGAGTGTTTGCCTTTTACAGACTGCAGGGTTGACATCCTTCTACCACACCCAGACTGGCAAAGACTGAAAAACCAATATGTATATATCTGTGTATGTATCTGACACCAGGCAAACTCACTCACCACAAACAGTTGCATGTACTTAACCACCAAGGAAAGACTGGTCATAGTTTGTCAGCCAGATTATAAATGTCAAGCAGTAGCTTCGCAAGCACAAGCTGTGCCAGTGGTTCTTTGGAAGAATTGAGCTATCTGATTGTCACAAGGGACCACTGACAACACAACCCAGACACTAAAAAGGACAAGAGCCTGGAGCACGGGTCCCAGTTCACAGCTCTCCAAACACTTCCCTTAATGGTCTTTTAGGATACACCAGAAAGAAAATGTGTGTCCTTGATCCCAAGTGTACCAAGGTCAATAGGGTTCTTGGGTAACTTCCACTGTTTTTCTTCTGCCTTTTTCAAAGACACAGAAACATTCTAAATAAATCCATAAACGCATAAAACAAGTGGCCTGATGTTCAACAGAGATTACACCCTGGGAGCAGGATGGATAGAAAGCATCACATGTGGCCGATGCTGCGCTCTGTCCTCATACCTAAACAAAAGCAAGTTAAAATGCAAGTCTACATGACTTTATCACGTTTTACCACTAAATGATGCAGAAATGTGTCAAAAAATATTCAGAACTGTGTGGGATATTACTGCGCTCTCCACTCACAGAAACGCATGTGGTTTTTCTGGGCACAGGGGAAGTGCTGAACACCATCAATGAATTGACTATGATGCTGGAAAATAGTATTATGTGACAGATACCATCTACAAGCAGTGTTGTAAAAGTCAGTTGTAATAAGCGGAAACAAGCCCCTGACAGACCTGGTGAAATCAATTCCCATTGTGCAGCTATAAGTGACTGATCACATTTCTGTGTGTCTATGGAAAATGAATATGCAAAACAGCTGGAATTTCCTCATCTAACAAGGAATATCAAGATCAGTTTTGGTCAGGGCTTGTGAACAAAGGACTGGGACTGGAGAGAGAAGCTGTCTAATGAATGTGATTGTCATGAAACTCAGGGCACTTTGCCAATATAGGAAATGGATTGGATCCCCTCCTGAAAATTGGCTCCTAGTTGTTTTGTACTAACCAACTTCTGTGGAACTGCAGTGTTTCTCATGGACGTTATCCACCTTTGCACCCAAATCTGCATTTAGCAGAGCATACAAACATGGTTCTGGAGAGCAGAGCCCAGGGCTTCTCAGAGCACTGCAAACCACTGTTTTGGAAAACGCTGGCTTACAACAAATCTCTTTTCACTGAAGCAAAAGCCTGTCCTGCTTTGGAGCATCATTGCTATTATAGTGACATCTCCTAGTTCCCCCCAGTTTTCATCCTTTCCTTGTCTACTTGATACATCTGCCTGCTTTTAACACTGGTGGTGCTATTCTGCAAAATAACAAAACATTTCAACTGAGGAAGAACAAGGAAAAAATACTCCAAAACTAAAAATAATAAAAACCCACCAAGCAGTGCATTGTTTCCTGTAGAGCTTCAGTCCTTTCACTTGCAGAACTTCAGTTGACCTGCATTAGACAGCACTTGCACAAAGTGCTACAAAACCAGCACTTACTGTGGGTCTGCTGCGCTGTCATCATCTTCAGTTAATTCAGCCACCATGGAGTAGTACGTACATGGCGCAGATAGTGTCACCAGCGTAGCAACCAGTGGGTGAATCATAATGAAACTATGAAGACGAAACATGTCACAAACCGAAGGAAAAGCTTGCTTCTCAGTGGAGTGTTTCATCTGCAGAAGAGTGCTCAAGTTAAGGATGCCGATGAGAGAATTAACTTGTCCCCTGGTCACTTAATACAGCTTTTTATGCAGTTATTTACTGGTTCTGTTGCTATGGGAAATATGAATACTCACCATGACAACTGCAGCAGAGCGTGGCACACAATCCACTTCACACAGAGCATCTTCTTAAGGAACTGCTCCCATTCATATATCCTACAAAATCCTGTGTCCTTGAGAGAAATGCACTGTGGGGTTTTCAGGCACAGTGATTAATAATCTTGCATTTTACAGTGTGAAATTGCCTGCTGTCTAGTATTATTTATTACTTGGTATTTACGTAGCCCTTTTGGTATTACATCTGAAAGTACTTGGCAAAGGTAATCCCTGCAGAAAGAATACTCTCATTATTTTACAGATGACCAATTCAGGCAAAAAAATATTGCATGAGGCAGCAGAGCAGAGCACAGCAGTATCAGGACTGGCATTTGCTCCCATGTCACTTGGGCCAGTATGTTAGGGTGACAGAAGCATCCTTCCCAATTCACATGGAGGGGTTATGCATGCTGCTGCTGATCTAAGTTACGCACACTGAAATAATAGCACACGCTGTCCTTGTTTTGTTTATCCTGGGCAAGCAAGCCCATGCTTTGCTTTGGCAGACAGGCTTCCCTGTGCCAAAAGGTGTGCTGCTCACTGGGTAGCAACCCACTTCTACCCAAGAGTCACAGCCTGTGGGCATAAAGTGAATGACCAGTTAGATGGCTGGGTTACACTTTACAACATGGTCTCATTGAAGCTCTGTCCTGCCTTGGCCATTAATGGAGCATGGAGTTTTCTCAAGTTATTTGCCTTAAAATGATTTCTAGAGGGAAAAAAACCCCAACCCAACAAATTGAGATCGAGAGTTATGAGTAACCTGGAATACAAAGAATGTACTCAGAGTAAATATGTGGCTGAGAAAACCATTACCAACCCAGACGATCATCATTCTGGATGTTTACCTCTTAACCTTGACAGACATGTTCAAAGGTGCATAATAAATGACATTTCTCCTTTATCACAAGGTCTAGCCTAGAGGGAAATTCTCTCTTTCAGTTACTGATGTTAACCATGTTGCTTTTGGCATTGGATCTATTTCTCTACTTTAAAAACCAGCACTGACAACCTTTTTCCACAGTTTAATTTATGTAGTCACAGTAATTAAATATGAATCTTCAAATATTGCTTGACATACTGCAGATTTATCATCAGTGAAACAATCTTCTGCACATTTCCATAATTGCTGCTGTTCAGAACAAAATGGTTATGCACTGAAAGACTGACAATTTTCTCCTTTTGCTTAAGTTCTCATTTGTTTGCCCTCTTGGCAGTGCTGTACAGCAGTTTCATCTCATAATTAAATTATTTTCCATTCGCATATGGAGGCAATAGTTTACTTCCCCATTTTTTTCTTTTTTCATTCTATGTTGTTTTTTAAGATGTGGAGTCCAATATGTACCGCAAGGAAATGGCATATCCTTTAACAGCATCTTATGAAATGCTGTTCATGTGCTGCCCCAGCTGAGTATCAGACAAATATAAATCCCATAGTTTTTCATTTGAATACAGTCTTGATGTTGATGACCAAGAAAGAGTTTTGCCTGATTGGTGGCTTTAGCCCTTCATGCTTCTGTGGGTGGTAAGTTTTGCAAAGAATTAACAGTGACTTCAGGCCGTAGTTCAGATTGAAGGGCTGGGTTTTTCCATCTCCATGCTGAGCACTTTTAAATAATGACTGCCCACCACGACTGCATGTTTTCTTAGGAAGAACAGGACTTATATTCCCTGGGCAGATCAGTTTTGTGGTGAAGAGGAGAAATGAAGGAAGTAACTTTGGGGATCTATAAACCTGGCAGGAGCAGCCTCTGTGATTTCAACATCTCAGAAAGTGCTGGGGTGAAGTGCTCTGTATTCCAGCTCTCCAAGCAGGCAGTTGACTAAATGTTACCTGTCCATCAATCACCCTACTACACAATCTGTCCTAATAGTCTCTGCTTAATTCTGCACGTGTTTGTATCTGCTTGGAAACTGTTCTAGCTGTCTTCCTTTCAGCAAATAAATATGTAGCTTCTTGTGAGCAAAGCCTTATCAGATGGAACAAGCCTCTTGGGACGTTTGAGGTACGAGAGTTAGTATAAAAACCTGCAGACAGGTTGAAATACTTAAAATGATAAGAAGCCCCAATGAATATTTTCACTGAAAATCCAGATTTCATTCTAGGGGCCAGGTTACCTTTGCTCCCTATTAAAGATGACAATGGAACAGGCTTTGCACGTGCCTTTCGTAAATCCCCAGCAAGCATAGCTATCTGCATCTCACCACCCCACTATTTCTGGGGGCTCTCAGGTGAGCTCCAGCATAGGTGCTGCAGTCAGTCCTCAATACATCTGGTGGATGGTGCTGAGAGCCCAGTTGCCTCCAGGGACAGTGATGGAAATGAAGGAGAAGAGAGGTTAAAAAAATGACAATTACATTAGAAGGCAGCAAGTTTTGCCCAGCACAAGGACCATGTACACCTAGGACCCAGCGCAGCTGCCTGGTCTGGAACAAGAGACCTGCTGATTCAACCAGACCTGCAACACCTGTCCTTCTGGTGGGATAACATAGAATGTGGCCTCGTGCAGCTCCTGTCCGTCTCATCACACTTCTCAGGGTTTCATCACAGCCCCTGAGAGCAGGCAGAGCATCTCTTAGTTCCACAGAAGCCAGATCAGTTCTCTTCTTCAAAAAGGAGCTTTCATTCACCACAACCAGCCTGTGGTGGGGATGGACAAGCCTCAAGTTTTCAATAGGTTTCAATAGATAAAAGAAGGACCTACAGCTTGAGGGGGTGAAGCAATTGTTTTAGTAATTTCCTGCTTGCCACAGACAAAGCCAACTGTCCATGTGGACATCAGGCACTTTTGCTATCACTGACCAAAACATACTGGGGCCAGAGAGCAATGAAGAGATCTCTGAGGAAGCTATCTTCCTCCTCCCTCCATGAGGACACTGGGGATCTTGCAGCGGATGGCCAGCATTCAGCTGTGTATTTCTATTTCAGGTCTCGGCTGCTGAAGTTGGCTGGAGCAGTTGATCAGCTTACCTACTGTCTTGCCAGGAGCAGGGCTTGAATGAGGGCAAGCTGGCTATGACCCAACCCAGGTAAAGTCTAAGGCTGTGCTGAGAGCCTGGGGAAGAGAGGGAGATGGAAGAACTTCTGTTCCCTGTGAGGATAGTTTGGTTTTTATTGTTCAGATTTTCAGACCCGGGCACCTTAGTGGACCAGCTTCTGCGCCATCAATAAGAAGAACAAAGGATGGTCTATTTGCTTTTATTTGGACTGCTTTTCTGGATCAGAATGTGGAGCCCACTCTTGAACATGGATCTTTCCTATACCAAGCCATCTTGACAGTGAACTTCAAATGTCCAAGCCAATTTGCACCAGGAGAAGTACGAGCGTTCCTTTGACCAGACTAAAGCAGTGGTTTGAATGCACAGCTTCCCCACTTCACAAAGGCTGCAGCATTAAGAGATTGTGCAATAAATGAAAGGAAGAGGCAAAAGCATCTGCATCCTATATACCTGGTGCTAGGAATGTGGATATCTATGGGACAGACTCTTCACCCTGAGGCTGACTGGCAGAGCCAAGGCATCTGAGATAGTGCTTACTTTTCATCCTTGGAAGAATCATTTTCTCTTTTATGTAGCCTTTCTGCTGCTCACAACTACAAAGGCACCTCAATGGCTCTGTATCGTGACCTTTCCTCATTCAGACAACTGTCAGCAAATGAACACTTAGATTTATCTAACAGAGAAGAGCCCAATTGCAATGCTAAAAACAAATACAGACTTTCTGACAGAGCAAAACTTCTTGTGTGAGGCTCACTGCCTCCTCGTGATGGCTAATTTGAGTATGACCTCTGAGACTGAAAAGAGGTGCCTTGGAGAGCTTTTTGGAATAATACACACTGTTAACCAGTAAAGGTGAGACATTAAACTTTGCTTAAGACTGACACTTGTTAAAATCAAACTGAACAATGAGGCAGTACTTTTTTATTACAAAACTAGTGTTGCTTATGCTTCCCAGAGGGAGTGGAAAGGCATCCCTTCCTTCATGAAGAGAAGGGGGAGAACTTGTTCATATATCCTAAAAATCCTCTCAGAATTGTAGTAGAAGAGACCTTTGCTCCTATGTTCTCATAAAACACATAACGGGCAACATTTTAAAGGGAACTAAGCCTTTATCAATAGCAATTCTCTTGCTAACAAGTGCAGGGCCATAACTGTTAAATAACTGATAAATAGCTGATAAATGATAAACAATTGATAAACTGATAACTAATAAAGCACGTTCTTTTAGGCTACCCTGCATGTTGGAGCACTGGATTTAATTTATAGGGACTGAAAGGCCTGAGTTGTATTTTTAGAACAGCTTGGGAGGTATAACTGAGATTTCCAGCCAGGCATATGACTGCACTTTGTGTGCTATTTACAAATGGGAGAAATCAGAGCTATATCCTTCGACTGAACAAAAAGACAACAGAAATCTTCAGGCAGAAATCTCTTCTCAGATCTACCCACACTGCACACAGTGATGGCAAAGAAAGACATCTTCTGTGCCACTTGCAGAGAGAAAACAGCATGAAAACAGATGCCCAAAGCACATATCTTAGAAGAATATATTTAGCCTAGAAGTGCTTTAGACTGAGAAGTGATTGTGCAAAACACAATTTTCTTGCCAGCATTATTTTAGTAAATAAGGAGTGAAATTTTTTTCCTACTTACTATTATAGACAATCTGGCTAAAGTGGGGATGAAGGAGTAGCTTCGGGTATGCATTGATAAGAAGTACCCTGACATTCAGTATACTTGGGCTCTTAGATCTTAATTTCAGATTCAGTGGTCAGCAAATGGAGCAGAGTCAGTATATTTGGCGAAAAGGAACGGGTATAGCCCAGGAGTGTGAAACTTGTTCAGTCAGTTTTTCAGATGGAAATCTGCCAATTTACAGTGAAAGGTGATACATCCAGCTTCAGAGGGCTGATTGTTTCATTTGAGCGAACTATGTAAGCAACTGTGCAAAACATTGCACACAATAGAGAGCGCTCTGGAGATTTTAGAAGGCCCGTCCTAAAGACAAGAGAGACCCCTGAGGCTCATACCAGCAGATACATTGGGTGCAGTGCATTGCCTTGCATGTTGCCAGGATGCTGGCGCATGCCCATCAGTATCTTAAATTGTTTCTCATGTATCATACCACTTATACCTGTTGTTACCACCATGCCAAATGGAGTGTTGTTCTCACTGTCTGTCCTTAAAGAACTGACTTCTAGATGTTGCTACAGCACCATGGGTTTACCAGGTATGCAGTTCATTGCTAATGCAGAAGCATATTTCAGGCACTGTCAAAATTAATCAATATCCTTCAATTTGGGACATAATCAGCCTATACTGAGAAATCTAATGCAGCACTCTTGATCAGCCTGTCATTATCTGTCTCTAGAAGGACAAGTTGAGATCTAAATGCATCAGATGAACAGCGATAAAGTACAGAGGATACTAGAGCAGATTAAATATCATATATCAGAATAGAGCACATATTTTCCAGTTATTTGATCCACTCCATTCCAGAATAAAACTAATAGACCCAGTCCTGAAACTGGTATGTAGAAAAGACCTCCACAACGTAACTATAACACTGAACACAGTGCGTTCATTGCAAAGGTATTCAGAATTCAACACACCATTACCATTTATTTTATAATAGCTAGTTAGGTATTCTTGTATGGGGAAGCCCTTATTAACACTGATAAAGCATTGTGAAGATGAGAGTTACTAAGTATTGTCCTCAATAAAATTCTTTTGGAATACGCTGGAAATAAGAACTTCTGTCTCTAGCCTAGAATTATTAGAAATTACATGGTCTTAGCACTCATAGGTGCAGGACAGAGAAAAGACTTTTAGGGCGAATTGTGGCAAAATCTAGCAGGCCTATAACACATATCAAGGACTATATTGTTATTATATTGTTATTGCTACCATATGCCAGTTGGAGATGGATTAAAAACTGGTCAAGTTTAGTTAAAAATAAAAAAGCCTCACTGCATTTAAGCTATTTAAGCTTCCATTATTAACACGCTTACTTACTGAGTTGAGCTAAATGATCGCTTCTTGTTCAAACAGTTCAGACTTTACAGTCAATGCAAAATTACATTTATTTTATTAGTTGCTTTTCAGATAGAAATCCAGTAACTTAAATGTTTTTCAACCTGAAGTTCAACCTAGTATCCTCAATCCATACCTAGAGCCCTTTGATATAAGCACAGTCTTAAATCTCTACTTCACACAAGCATAAAGCTAAAAATATAAAGGCAGTGCTACCACTCTATGCGTTTCAAGCGCTTTCCATTTTATATAACCCAGCAGCACAAGTAGGCTTTTCTTCTATTGATAATAAGTCCAGATGTGGCACAGGCGTACCTATGACACACACTCAACAATAGCATTCACAAAATATATCGGTCAGGAGGTCAATCAAGCACACAGCACTAGCCTACATCACCTCTGGATTTCAGCCTCTATGAAACTGTCATCCACTTGCAATAAAAGGCTCAAAAATAAAGGAAGATGCAGTCTCCACTATCACAGCTATTAGAGAGAACCCGAGAAAGCTACCTTTGTATTCCAGACTTGGAAGATCATAGTTTCTGAATAAGAAAAGTTGAGCTGCTGGAACAGTTTGGATTTTGATCTGTAGTTCTTGTAGTGACTGTGACTTTCCTTTGCTCTTTACTTTCCTCACATGCTTCAGTATGTTCCACACCCATTTGGTAATACTTCTGGTTTTCTTATTAAATGCATTTTCACCACCAACAAAAAGAAGTTTTAGATAAAGAACAGGAAGAGCAATGATACTGGTCCCCCATGGCAATAACTTGTGTGTGTTACCCATACACAGCCCAAATACACAACGGAGCAGGCAGTGCTACGTCTAACCAGAACTGTGGGCACTGGCAGAAAAGAAACACTGCTGCATTTAAAAACTCAACTAGATTAGGGGAGCATCTTTTCCTTTGGTAACAGAGAAACAGGGTAAGATTTCACCTGATAAAATGGGCTTATTTGGTTTGTCTGGCTGTTTTTCCAAATATGCTACTATGCCCAAATAAGCTGGCAAGTATATTTTCATCACTCATTATATGGGTTGCTCAAAAGCTGCTCCCTTCAGTCACTGGACACCATTCTAAAGGATACTCCACCAGAACCAGCTCAGGAACGTCCTCCACTGCTTGAGATCTTTTCTCCAAACCCAGGAGCCCACCTCCTCTGCAAAACCAGATCACTTTCACCCCAAGAGGACTGGAGCCACGTTTTCTTTCCCTTTTACTGGAGATGTGCATCTCCATGTGCCTCATGAGTCAAAACTGCTCCCCAGCTCCACTGGGGGAAATGATTACACTGGGTAGGGAACTCTGCCTCCCCAAGCTGCCCTGCTCAGGCACTGACTGCCACAGGCACGTGTCCCGAACTGGGGGTGACAGTTTCCTTGCTTCTTGCCCTGAGCTGGTTCCCAAAGCTGGGAGCATGCCAGCTTTGGGAACACTTAAGTCTGCCATAGACTGGCAGGGAAGCAATCAGTTGGCATCACATCAGAAAGCCACCTGATTTTGCAGGAGTTTAAGGCATGGCTTTGCTCTATTGGGCCTGCCTGCTGCTCAGGGCTACAGGCAGGGGAGAGTTTTCATCCAGTGACCAGGTGTGGGCACAATGGGGTTTGTGCTGTTTCTTCACCTGTGCCAAAAGCTGATTAGAGAATTTCTGTTTAGAAAATCTGTATCTGCACAAAAGATATCACCAGGAAAAATCAAGGTGAGGAATTCTGGACATATCACCATGTGAGCCGTGAGGCATAAGCGACTGCCAGCTTCACATATTACAGTATATAACTTACTGACAGGCAGAACTTCCCTTCCAGGACCACTTCTTCTCCAGGATGAACTCTTCTTTGTGAGGATCCTGCAAACACTTACTTCTTCGGTGGGAAACTGGGCATCAGGAAGACAATGATGATGTATATGATTAAAGCAATCTGTGGATTGCTAACCATACAGTGAAGGACACGAGTACCCATAGGAAGTTCATATACACTGCTGCAATAGTGAAGAACACAAGTCAAAGGAGTCTTTTCCTTGTGGCATCACTGAAAAGATCTTCCTGTTTGTCATATGGCTCTGTTAAAGTCAATTTTGCACTGGGAATGGCCACTGGCAGAATGACAGCCTATGCTTTGCTCCTTAATCTTCTTGGCACACTTAGTTAGTCAGAGTTTAATTAAAATTAATACTAGATTGATTCATGGCTGCAATCACAAAGGATGAAAAAGTTTAAGGAAGGACATGCAAAATAAGGGCAACTTCTAGACCTACGAGATTTCCTCTCATTTTTGCTGCCCAAAATTTCTTTCAAAGCCTCCAAACATCTCTGACTTCTCTGGGTTGGAATGTGGAGGAAGGGCATCTACATAAATGCACTGGGAAATAATACTTAGTAATGGACAAACCTGAGTCAATGAGTCCTCTCAGCTCCTTTGAGATGCGGGTTAGCCAGCAGAGCCACAAGTTGTCCAGTCCCCTGGCAGAGCAGTGGAATGTGCCCTGCCACACACTGCCCAAGTCCAGCATGAAGGGAGGTGGCCATTTGTGCCTGTGTGATGTGGGGAAGTGCCCATTCTGAACCAAATTAAAACCCTCCCCCCCTCAGCACTCCAGCATGTGTGGGTAATGACTGGGCTTCTGCTTCTCAGGGAGCAGTGGGACAAGCCTGGGAACTGCACTGCAAGTCAAACTCGAATGACAACACCACCCTCTCTGCTCCACAAATGATACCACAGATGGACAGCACAAGTGCAGGCCTAAAACATTACTGCTGTCTTCTCACCTCTTCCTCTGTGTGGCCTGATGTCTGATATCAATATTAAAGCACATACAAATCTCCCATTCCAGATGGATGAGACTGATGAGGAGCCAAGTATACCAGCCCTGTGCACAAAAAAACTTCAGCTGGTTCTACCAACCAGCACAGGTATGGTCTAAATAATTAATTTAACCACACTGCAGTACAATTCTACCGTGACACAGATTTCAATCCAAAAGTGAATAACCTTTTGAAGGGCCTCCATGACATGGGAGCCCTTCAGTCTCTGTAAATCACAAGGGCTGCATTCATCAGAGGGCAGGGATGTTTGTGCTTCTGAGGAAAGAAAATGGGTGTTTTTTGAAATGTCACACATTAATCTCACTTTTCCAAGCACACTGAGGTACAGCCAGAGAAAGTACTAGCTACGAGGAAAATTATGATTGTGTTGAGTAACTGCCTAGCCAATAGGATCCCCATAAACAGTTATTCAGATATGCCCTGTTCACACCTATCACCAACTAATTGCAACATGACTATAAGATCACCAGGACCATATTGACATGTGAGGAAGTGATTATGAACACAGAGCTTCCTAAGAAGCAAGGGCTGTCCCACTTTTCACAGTGATGTTGGAGAACAGAAATCTCAGTGGAGCTCTAATGGGCTACAGGGGTGAGCTGACAATAAGCACTCTTTAATTAAGCTCTTTGAGAAAGTCAGGCTCCCACAGGGCTTGTTGTGAGAGCAGCAAAGCTCCTGATTTATAGCAATTCGATACCCAAACTTCCTAATACTGATGTAGGACACTAAATCACTGAGACCTTTTCAGTATAATTAAAGGCAGGATGTGCTCCTGGCTGGTTGACAGCAGCACCAAACGGGAATACAGTCAAGTGTATTCTTGCGGTTTGTTATAGCTTATATGGTCCGTGTTATATAATAGGTTGCATAGGTGATAGCAAAAGCTGAGTTAATTAGAAAGGGGCAAGAAGTAGGGATGGGGAGACCTTCCAAGTTCTGATCATGCCACAAACTTGCTGCAAAGTTTTGAGAAGCCCAAAGGCTCCCCTTCCCTCTCTTAAGTGAAGTGGAAAAAATAATTAAGCACATAAGTGTGCAGGGGTTAATTAGTTATGGTTTGATTTTCAGAAATGCTAAACAGATTTCAACACTGCTAAATAGAAGAACTCCCTAAGAATAAGTGTTCTTTCCTGGGAATATTAGCTCCTTCCAGGCTGCAGTTAAGTCAGCCCTAAATGTTTTCTTTGCTAAGCCAACCTGTTGGAAGTCTTGGAGTCCTTCACCAAGATACACATTTGCCAGTCCCTCTATCACTTTTGGTCCCCTGCAGCTTTTCATCATCCTTCCTGAATTAACGGAAGGCTTGCATCAGCATTGGCGTGAACACCAAATAACAGAAGTAATACAACTTAATATCCCCAATTGTATTCCTTCTAACTACAGCACTGTAACTACTTAACCGTGACTCCTAAAGTCTTGTTCAGAGTCATTGCTTTCAGTCCTGGGAGCCTACCTTCCCAGCTTTGTCCTCTGAAGCATGACTCCCTATTAGCCCATACTGAAATGAAAGCTATGTGCTTGCCACACATGGCTATTCGCTTTGTGTTACCTTACAGGGCTAAATAAAACCAGCACAATTTGAATCACCATTATTCTAACTTTTTAATAAAAAAATACAATGAAAAAAGAAATAGATTTTCAGCTTTCTGCTTTGGTGCAAAAACACCACAGGAAAGAAAGTGACAACAACAAAAGTATCTGTATACAATTACAACCCTAGAGGTCATGACTGTACTGGGCCAGTGGGGCTCTTTTGTGGGTTAAGTTAATTCCTCTGTGGAGGCCAATCTGAGGCCTTTGTCCCAAAACTTCTTCAAAAATAGGCTCCCTGCAGCAAGTAGGTTGCTCTTTTACTCAGGATTGATTTTCAGTCTGTGTGCATATCAGATGAATAGGATTTGGTTCAATGAAAGAGTCTGAAGGGAAAATTTTTTCAAGCTGTGTGATGTGCAAAAACACCCAACCTGTCAAAAAGAAAGGCATGGAAAAAACCCAATAGAGAAACCAAAAGTATAAAGGAGCAATAAAGACATCCTTCAGGATAAGGCAATGGAACACGTGTGGGTGGAAAAGCACACAGGAGAGATATGGAAAGCATTCAAAGAGAAATTACGGTATGCCTAATGGTTACGCGTGCCATTGAGCTATAAATACTTGAAGACTAGAGACAAGGGTAAAATTTAGACAAGGAAGAGGAAAAAGTGATCTGATGTAAGGAAAAGCTTTCTAAAAGCATAGGAAATCTGAAAAAAATGGGGTGGAGAATGTCAAAAAAAGACCAGTTAATGACATGGATAGAGCAGGTCCAAAGACACATTTGCTTCTTCCACGTATGGGTATCTAAATATGTGTGTCTACTAAAATCTTACTGTGAGCAATCCTGGCGTCAACTGTTAAAGAGCGTATTTCAGAAGCAGGCTCTACTGCAAAGATTTAGTGTGGCCCTTCAGTGCCACACTGGCTGAACCTCCTGGTATCCCGTGCTTTTCTCATCACCTGCTGGGTTCACCCAGTGCCACCTGCCTCATCTCATGCTCGGCACTCCTGTGAGTCCTGACTGCTGGCACAGGGTGCCCAGGGAATCTGTGGCTGCCCCATCCCTGGCAATGTTCAAGGCCAGCTTGAACTGGGCTCGGAGCAACCTGCTCTAGCGGAAAGCGTCCCTGCCTGTGACAGGGGGCTGGAACTGGGTGAGCTGTAAGGTTTCCAACCCAAACCATACTATGATGAGCAGGAATTCCTGAGTAATGGATGAGAGTATACAAATAAAAAGTCGCAAACCCTATAACTGCAGCTACACATTAAGAACGTGCTACAAGACCTATGCCCAGAGGTGTGAACAACTTCCAGCAAGGATAATAATGCATTATCCTAAGGAATTCAGATTCCCCAGGGCAGGAATCATCTCACTCAACTTCTGTTATGTAGGATCTCAGTGCTTACTCCCAGCTAATTGTGGAGGCTCATTTCTAGAAACAGTGAAGGGCGAGAGGCTCCTTCACAGGCCCCAGCTCTGACTCTCCCATGAGGATTGTATGGAAGGGCCTATCTCTTGCTGTGTGCGGCTTGCTGGGCAAAGCATGGGTGGCTGCCAGGTGACTTCAACCTCATTGCAGGCAATTCTGGTTTCCACAACAGAAATGGCTGCACTGCTGTGATGTTCTGTGGATGTGTGTCAAAAGCTGAGAAGGAATATTTTAAAGAAGGGGTTGAAGTGTACCTTCAAGACCCCCTTTGACCTACCACAAGCAGCTGTACACTAAAGCCCTTGAAAGTCCATCCCAATGGGAGATGCTTCACCACCACTGTCATGACACTTCACCATTTCACGATGGGCAAGTACATTTGCCCTCTTTTTAACCACATAGCCTCTGATGAATGAAATCACCCCCAGTACAGCAGGAACATGAATCACACATGCAGTCACACTTTGCCCTGAGAAGCAGGCATATGGCAGCCGAGCACAATTGCCCGGTCCCTCCTCTGTCCTACTTGCTTTGTCGTAATTACATAAGCAGCATTTGCCTGGCTCCTACTTTTCCATTTCTTTCACTTGTTTTCTGATTTTTAGGACACTCTTTACTCGAGTTACACTGACCTCTTTTGCAAGGGAGAGTAACACATTTTCTGACTAAAGCCTCTTATCTTAATAACCTGGCACATTTACTGCCCGAGTCAATAGTTAGACTTGGGAATTGTTTTAATTAGAAAAGCGACCACTCTAATCAATAGTGAAACCTGAAAACCCCATGTAACAGAGAAGCAGCTATACAGAAATCTAGACCATGCACAAAGCACAGCAGACACCTACAACAACTATCATACTCATTTTTTCCTTTGCGTTCAGCAGTGGAAAATATGAGAATATATTGCAGGGCATCCAAATGACTTTAAACACAGAAGTTCTGCTTTAGATATGGTGGAATAAAACAAGGCAGCACTGATGCCATGATATTCAGAACTGCTAAATTACAAAAAGCCTGGGTACCAGTTAATATATTGCACAAGGCTGCCTCTGCTCCTACCATTGTGGTTTGGCCACACGGCTGTGGAAGACCGTCAGCAGCACAGTGGCTTATCTGCATTCACTGGGTGCTTACTAAAGACGAGCTAAAGGCTTCCTTCTGAGGTCTGCCCATGTGTAGCATGGGTGCCAGCTAATGCAGTGGCACAGATAGCCAAACTCTCCCCCCACCCAGCAAGGCATGGCAATGGATTTTCTCTTGGGTGGCCATGACAGAGCCAGGGTAATACTAAAACTATTTTATTCAGGATATAAGAAAATTTGTCATGTGGAGCGCAGGGGTGAACAAGGGAGCAAAAGACACACAGTGGTGGTGGAGAGAGGAGACAAACGGGTTAAACCAGAAGGTAACAAAGTACACATGGTTCAGCTTGGTCAAGAAGTCCCATCCTCACCTGCTGCCCACTGGGCAGAGCTGTGACAGCCAACATGGGGACATGGGTGCAGCGTGCACAGGTCAAACTCTGTGCATCCTCAATATGTATTAGCATGCTGAAAGGTTGCTTTAAAATCTACTTGTCACAGGCTTCTATGGAGAAAAATCTGGTCCCCCAACTTTAAGCTAAGCAGTTGCCAACCTCCTGACCATCAAGGCTGAAAATCAACACAAGGGATTTTGGTGAAAGTCTTTGCAGAGGGTAACTGCTGATGAGCAAGTACCAAGTGCCTTTTTTATCCAGCCTGGTATGATGGTGCTTCTTTACTCAAACAGGATGAAAGATTAATCAGATGTTTAAAATTGCTATTCTAAAGATATTCTGTGTCTTACCCAGACTTACAGCAGCACGCTCAGCAGCATGTCCAAACCCTCTTCCTCTTCATGAGAGGAACAGAAACTGTTTCAAACAAATGAGAACAAGACTTTTGTTTAGTTTTTTAACAAAGAAAAATCAACTGATGACAACAGACACTAAAAACCACCAGCCCCGCTTAATTATAATCTTTCTGGAGCAACCAGGATGGCTTCAGATTATTTTACATAACTGTGTTAAATCCCCTCTGAGAATTATTTGCCTCCTACACCCCCGGGGTGCCTGAGCTTAAAAGATGTCCAGTTATTTAACAGGCTTGTGAATAGCTTAAAAATGTACCAGCACTTGCTGCAAAAGAACAATTGCGAGTGGGTTTACTGCATTATCTTCACAAGCCCCTCTGCAACGGGCAGGAGACTGCTCTTTGATGATATGCTTTATTTTGAAATGTGTGTAGTCAAATTGTAGTGAAGCTGAAATATATACATCTGTGGCCAAGGCTTGGAGTCTCTTTTCAAGCAGTATTTGCTGTAGCAGCCTTGCAAAACTTTACTAGGCAGCTTGCACAAAGACAGCATTCTTTGCTTCTAGAAGTTAGAAAAGGAAGGAACATCTTAACTTTCCTGCATCACCTTCCTAGAAAAGGAAAAGCAGTCTGGCTGATGGATAGCCCAATATTCATCAGTCCATAGTCCAGTGCTGCGGTCTTTCCTTCCTAGTTTACATGTCTTTCTTTTGATTTTTGGTGTACAAGGTGAGTTTCTAACCACAATTCTCTATGTCCACCTAACATAAATTATGAAGAAAGATAAAAAAGTGAGGAAAGAACTTTGTCTTTTTGTTCATGGACCAGTAACTTTCAAAAGAGTTTGCACGCAGACTACTGGAAGCAGCACCTTTGTGCACCTGAGTATCCCTCACTGGAGAACAAGCTTCCTGCCTGCGCTTGAGCAGGCAGAAGGACAATTCGCTTTCTCTCTCTCCTCTGACTTGTCTTTTTCTGAGTAGAGGCAGGCCTTAACGCAGGTAGGTGAAAGGAGTAAGCAGTGCATGGGCTCTAGCATAGCCTAGGTATTATCTTCACTACCACAGAGACAAACAAGAACACTGGTGATACGTTAATTTGCCTTTCTCTCTGGTGTCCTGGCAGCAAAATATGTCACCTCTTAATCAAATTCTCAGCGAGCTGCACAGAGACAGGAGTGGCTATTCACTGCAATCATGAAGATGGAAGAAGCAGCAGTTTTTCAGCTGCTGATGATAAAACCCAACCCAAATATCCCATAGAGCCATAAAAGGGAGCTGGAGCCATTCCTGAACACCACCGTGCCACTACCAGCACCCTTGGGACTGCACCTTGGGTTCCTTTTGCTGGTCTCCTCCACCCAGTAACCCCTATTATCCTCCTTTTGCACAGAGGGGCTGGTGCAGGTCAGTGAAAGAGAGGAGGAGGAGGCACTTTGTGGAGTCAATGTCACACCTTTGTTTTTGCCCGGGTGCTGGATTTCTTGTGTTCACAGCAGGGCAGAAGGGAAAATATGGCCCTGAGCATGATGACCATGATTCGTGTAACCAGGGACTGATGTGAAACCTTTAGCCATGATTCGTGTAACCAGGGACTGATGTGAAACCTTTAGCACTGAAATCAAAACTAAACAAGAGGACCTTTAAGCT
>WYDI02004377.1:0-16523 GCA_009867235.2 Psittacus erithacus | reverse complement strand
CCATGATTCGTGTAACCAGGGACTGATGTGAAACCTTTAGCACTGAAATCAAAACTAAACAAGAGGACCTTTAAGCTGGTTGCTGTGTGAAAAAAGAGTCTCCTGCAACCTGACTAGAAAGGAGTATAGATCTCAGTCACCAGTTACAAAACAGCTGAGAAGGACAGGAGTTCATGATGTCTGAGGCAAGACCAGATTGCATGCAGGCAGCATCTCTGAGCTGCAGACAGACCCTAATGCTTAACAAAAAGGTAAGTTGAACCTTGATGCAAAGCCAACTGTATGGGAACTTGCAGGGTCATATCTGCTGCTGGAAATCCCTCCACACTGCAGCACTGCAGATCAGCACTGTGCCCTGCTTCACACTTGGCTGAAGCTGTTCAAGAGGATGTGCTAAAACATGGGTCTCTAAGGTTAGAAGGGAAAGGGTACAAGCAGAATTCAAGCTGACAGACTGCACCACAACAGCCGAGATGAGCTTTGGGGGTGAATGGAAGAAGGGACTGAGCCTGAGCAGCCCTGCAGTGGCCAGAGGACCAGGCAGTGGCTAAATTGCAGTCAGTTTCTCATGAAAGGTCTTTGCAGAGCTGGAGATGGCAGCAATGGACAGCTTATCATGCTGTCTTGGATAAACGGATGAGCAGCATGGAGGGACCAGCACAGTGATCTTGAACCATGCCTGGGTCCGGTCCCTGCACCCTGACCCATCCCATGTACTGTGGGCTGTATCTGGTGCTGGGCCCCAGTCTTGCCTGGCTTCTTAGGGCTGTGAGATAGCTAGGAAAGAGGGACTCCCTTTCTCTCTTTCTCTGCAGATGTATAAATTTTCTTCTGAAATAACACAAGCAAACTCCTCTATTGATTTTGTGCTTGTGAAGGTGTGAATTTGGGCTTCAGTACTTCAGTGGAACTATTTTGAATTTGCCCTATATATCAAAGCTGGCCATTTTTGAATACAAATAGACAACACATCAACTGCTATTAAATACCTTCAATCCCATTTTAATGGGCTCTGTATTTCAGAGCTGGGGTAAGTGCCTTCACTCTCTGCTATTAATATAAAAGCTATATGACTACCTGTTATTATTATATGGCAGAACTGACAGCAAGTACAAACCTCATCTTAATTGCTGGAAAGAAAGTTAAGAGTACCTAGTTGATGAGCTTATCTTATTCGCCCTCTGGGTTTGACACTTATTCAGTTCAGGTGAATAAACATACATCATTTACACTTGTAAGTACATTATGTCCTTTCTTCCCCTTACATAAGTCCCAGTAGGGAGAACTGCAATTGAGCTGCCAAAAAGGAAACCTTGGAAAAAGTCAAAACACACGATTTTAAAGCTTGAGCACATTAGAAATCTACATTGTCAGTGTGACAGATCTGTGTTGTATAAATCAGGCCTCTAACCAGCTTTTTAAAATATAATGGAGCAGAACCAATCACTGCTGGAAGCTCAGTGGGTAAGGAACAGGGGCATATGGGGTACTACAGGAGGAGCGCTGTAAAGAGCAGTCCCAAGCACCTGCTCCACTCAAGAACGTCACTGCCACAATGCCTGAGCCCACACGGTGCAGGGAGAAACCTACAGCCAGGGAAGCAATAAACCCGGGACTGCACCCTCTTACTTCCCTGCTCAGCAACAAAGAGAAGGGATACACTCAAAGCACATACTCTATGTGCTAATAGTGTTCACTCATAGAAAATAGGTACCCATTGATCAGACATTAAAAACCTGAAGCACAGACACTGCAGCAGGCACTGGAGTTGATCTCCGGTGGCACACAGGCTGTTTAAAGAAGTACCAAGGAGAAAGGACTTCCAAAGGGTGTCCTGAAATGATCCTCAGGGGAACCAAATAATCTTCCCTTTTCCAACCAGCCTGAGATTATCTCTGTAGCATGGAAGGAGTGCTGCCCTTTCCTCAGCACAATCAAATGCTATGCTGGAAAATAAAGTTGAAATGTTCTTGAGCTCAAAGCGATCACTGGAGGGTTAGGCTAAGCAAGTGTGATTTCCTGATTTCCATTGAAAATAAAATAGATCTAAGGTTTATGTAACTTAAACATTGCTACTGTTCAATGAACTGTAGAAATTAAAGAGTAAAAACCAAAACAACCAAACCAAAAACCTGCATCAAGCCATCTGTGCCTCCTGTCTGTTCAGTGTGGGGTAGAATCTTAACAAAGAAAGATTAATGTGTGGAAATGGAAAGAACCATGTACAGAAAGATGCAAATAAGCAACAGGACTTGTAACCTTGAGACAAATGGATAGGGAAGCTTTTCCACAGTTCATAAGAAGTCAACCTGTGTGTCAACTAAACCTTTCCAGCTGTGAGCAGAGAATTAAGGAAGGCCAGAGAGGAAGTGAGTTTGGTGCTGCACAAAAGAGTTGCACCTCATAGGCTGCAAACACCTCAGGGCTGGGTTACCGCAAGGATAAGGGCGGATGCAGAGGAAAGTGTCAAGGAAACAACAGGGAGAGCAATAACTTTCCCTGCTGATAGCCTGAGCCTCACAGAAAGGGAAAAGGGACAAATGACCCACAGGTAGCACTTACATGCCATAGGGCAGAAGGACGCTTAGGACAGGATCTTGACAGTATGAAGCTGATGGGTCTGTGTGAATCACAACCCCTGTGCATCAGGTCCTCCCTACATCATCTACACATGGTGATTTATATTAATCATGCAAGGCAAACCTCGTTATCCAGCCTTAAAGATCTTTAGTTTTTTCACTGAGCACAGACAGAAAGAATAAAAGAACATTTTTACTTCTTACAATTATTTACTTATTTTACAAAACTCCACAAAATCTTTGGCTGCATTTCTCACTGAGAAGTAACAGAACCGTTTGCAAACGGCACTGCTGCTCAGCCTGGTTTGTCCTCTTTCCCAGGGGAGCTCTGACCTCAAAAATCCCCGAGGGTTTCGTAATCGATCAGGATCTGTATTTTCCAGGAGAATGCTTTATTTAAAAAGCATCTGAAAGCTGGCTCTCAGCTAATCCCTTCACAACAAAAAGGCACCTTCTTTCCATGCTTTCTTCTCTCTGCTATTTTATCTCTTTCCCTGCCATTTCCTCCTATATTTTAACGTATATCCAATTCTTCTGATACTTCCCAGTTCCCTTCTATGCAGTCAGTTCTTAGTAAAAGGATAAGTAAAAGACAAGGCCCACTCCATGCTTTTGTGCTCCCTGGTGAAGAGCATGCCACAGGAAAGAAAGAAACGGGTGCATGAGCCATACACCCCCTCTCCATCACTGAGTGTGTGAGCAGGATGGCAGCTCTGATCTCAGACTACAGAAATACCAACAGCCCCTGTCTGGAATAAGTGAATTTTCCTAAATGCTTAGGCAAACCAAAGGCTTTGGAGCTGTTATTAATAGACTGAGATAGCTGGGAGAAAGCTCACTGTATATACTAATGAAAAAGTGTCTAAGTACTTTGGAGCTGTGAATTTCTATTTTTACAGAGACGTGGGTAGTTAAGTAACCCCTGGCTACTTGTGTCAGAGGAGCAGCAGCAAGTGCCCTGCTTACAGAAAACCCCAAGCCACAAAGGATGGAGAATCACAGAATCATAAAATAGCTGGGGTTGGAAAGGACCTTAAGATCATCTAGTTCCAACCCCCCTGCCATGGGCAGGGACACCTCCCACTAAACCATGTCACCCAAGACTCTGTCCAACCTGGCCTTGAACACCGCCTGGGATGGAGCATGAAATAATTTCCTATAAGACTGAAACAGAGCCTTTCAGCCACTTCTAGGGTAAAAAGCAGCAGTGAAACGGCAAAAAAAAGGCACAACCCACCAGCCTAGGATAGGAGGTATGGGAGAGCAGCTCTCCCATCAAAATCACAGGGGGCACTTCAGGCAGGCATTATGCAATTATTCTTACTGGGATTCAGCCATGGAGCTGGAATTAATGACCCTTCCTCAGCCAACAAATCCCACAAATTGTCAGAGCTCCTCACCCTGGGAACAGCACAGCTCCAGCAGCACTGAGCTGCTGTGCATCACCTGGGCCTTGGCTCCAAAAGCAGAGCACCCACAGTCAGCATCTGAGGCTGCAGCTCCCCCACGCTGCACAGTCTCCCTTGACCATCTCCCCTGCAGATGCCAACACCATCTTAAACCTCATTATCAAATAGCACAAAATTGAAAGGGGTGAGAGGCAAGAACAGAAAAGAAAGTTTTCTGTGGTTTCAGACAAAACAAAGCTTGGCTTTGTCTACTTAATTCACTTGGAGTAGTACTGCCAAGCATGTGGGGAGCCGCAGGGAGGTGAGCAGGCCAAGAGCTGATGAGGATCTGATGATTTGTTCTGTGTCACAGTCCTCTTCTGTCTTTAATAAGAGCTGAACATTTTATTAATGGCTTCCAAGAGGATGCTTGTGATGTTTCTGGGTGCAGTACAGGTACTTATCTTAATGTCACCTCTGCCCATCATCAGCTCAGACTATTAAACACAAAAATGGAAAAACATTCTAAGACAAGAGCAGTCTTAGAAGTATCTGTATAGCTGGCTGGACAGTGAACCCAGAAAGGAAGAAATTTCGATTCTCCAGTTCATTCAAAGTGGAGGTTCTCAATTTCTTCTCCTCTAGCACATTCCAAAATCTGAAACAAAAATATACAGTGAGCAATTCTCCCCACAGATATGTTTATTATATTCTGATATAAACCTTGCAAACCATTTCCCACACCACAGACAGCTATTCCAGCTGTTAGATGGCTCTAACTTCAAACACCAGAGAGGAAATGGATGTAGTGGGACTACTGACACCTCTGGGCACTGAGCAACAAGGACCGCCAGCACAATTACTGTCTCCAGGAGCATCACTCAGCAGCGACCCTCTCAGATACCTGCAGTCAGTCAGTCTGGGTTTGGGATTAAGCCATGCCATGGTGACAGAGGCAACAGAGCAGGTGTCTACCTCAGATTTTTGGATCAGGCTGAGAATCCCCAGTTCCCGTTGCTCAAAGGGGGATTGCTCAACCCACAGCTGCAAATCAGTAACCTGGGTTCAGCTCACAGGGAATTTGAATTCTGTGCTTGACCAGCCATTGGTAGCAATGGTCTTCACTGCTACGAAACTCTCTGAAACACAAACACCTGTGTGTGAAAATTACTGTGGCCTTGTTTTGATGACAGAAAAAGAAATGCTGCTTTCACACAGCCCTTCTCAGGGTGGATGGTAACTATGGAGCCTTTCAGACTCATTGGGTGCTGTCAGATGAAAAGAAATAATCTTACCAGGTATAAATGAACAGGAAATATATATATGTACAATATAATATAAACACTCATCATAATTAATGGAATACAAACACACCTGTGTCTGAGTGAAATCACAGCATTAAGTAAAGATTTTCTTCATTCTCTCCCATTTCTCATTTTCTATTATTGACAATAAATATTTGAAGTGTTTTTCATGTGAGAGATGGAGAGGAAACCCATGCATCATTCTTTACAAGCTACTATTTTTATATCTCTAAATAGCTGCTGTATTAAGAAGCCAAGAGAACACGATTGTGTATTTACTCCCAAACTCCATATGAGTAGTGCCAGCGCTGGCTGCTCTCTCGAGGGCCTTGCTCTAACATACTTTAGGTTTGATTTGGAAAACCATCTTAAGGAAAGAAAACGCCATGACCCCATGTCCGCCTGGCTGCGTGCCTGCCTACAAACAGCTGGCCACGGTGCTAATGAAGCGGAAACGGGATGCAAAAGACACTTCCCCCCCTCAAAAGAAAAAAAGAGAAATAACACAACCCAAAAGCCAGAAATGCCAAAAGTTTCTGCACTGGCTGCCTAGGTGAGACTCATTTTGCACAGGCCCATGGACAGACTTCAGATGGCAAGATGTTTTAATTGCTAATGGCCCAGTCTGGATTTTAATGTGTGACACAGATATAAAGGACTTTATATCCTACTATCAGTCCCCTGAGAAACTGTTACATCTTATGAAGTATAACTGCAGAGTTATACAAGTCAGAGTCCCATACATGGAGAGTATCATAAGATTGGAATGGGTTGGAAGGAACTTTAAAGATCATCTAATTCAAGTTCCTGCCAGAAGCAGGGACACCTTCCACTAGAGCAGGTTGCTCCAACCCACATCCAACCTGGCCTTGAACACTGCCAAGGATGGGGCAGCCACAGCTTCTCTGGGCACCCTGTGCCAGCGCCTCAGCACCCTCAAAGTGAAGAACTCCTTCCTAAGAGCTCATCTAAATCTCCTCTCTGTCACTTTAAAGCCGCTTGGACATCAAGCTGTTGACTGCAACTCTGAGTGCAACCATCTAGCCAATTGCTTATCCACCAAGCAATCCATCTGTCACATCCATGTCTCTCTTGTTTAGAGAGAGAAACTTCTTTGAGTAGAAGCAGAGTATTATTAAAGCATTCCTTTGCCATAATAATGGTTTCTGAGTTCCAAAGCAGACTCCTTATATCAGCCTTTGATAATTTTACTTTCATGCTACAGCTGTTGAAGTGACAAAGCTGGGCTGCAGAGCAAGGATGAAGAGCAGACACAGACTTCTGCTCTTTTGTGTTGCTTTCCACCTCAAAAAAGTCCAGGTAGAAGCACTTGGATAGTTTTGCAGAGAGGGAAATCAAGGCCAAGCACAGCTATGGGTTTTGCACAAGATCACACAACAAAGCTGTACAAGGGCAGAAGCAGAAGTGAGCATGAGTGATGTGGCAGTGCTCTCAAACCAACAGACTGTTACTTCCTTTGCCAGCCCTGCAGCAGGAAGGGGGAAGGCAGAACCAGGCTGCTCAATGACTGCAAACTCGCCAACCACTTGGTGCCCAGGCGACGGACACAGATTTTCATGCAGGTCAACTTCCAGGCCAAGTTAACATCAATAATCCCCTAAGGAATGAGGCAGGCAAGAACTAATACTGGATATTTTGCATTTTACATGCATGCCTCACCTTAAAGCTTTAGAGCTTCTAAACAGACACCTGGCTAGCTTCTGCTCCAGCATGTATCACAGCATAGCTCGTCAGGAGGCAATGGAGCCGCACCTGTTTTTATCAACTAATAATCTAATTCAGCCCTCTAAGAAAGAAGGGTGCATACAGGGGGTGAGCCATTCAACGCCTTGCTGCCTCATATAATGCTGCTTCCCACACCAAACACTCAGCACCTCGCAGGACTGGGGTCTTCAGGGTGAAGCTTAACATATATTCTCTGGCAGTCACTGAACTGATTGCCAGCAGAGAGGGAACTGTAAGTCAGCGGTGATAACCAGGGCCCTGCTGAGCTGTCCCCAGTGGGGAACCTTTGCAGCTCCAAGAGGTTGATAGTGTCTCATAAATAACGCATTTTTTAAGAGACGCTGCAGTTTGACTTGCACTTCATGAAACAGTAAGAAAATGAGCTGTTCCCACATTCGAAATACGGACACTCGTGGATTTATTAGCTGCATCACCCACCTCGCCCTTCTTTGAGCAACGTGTTTTTCCTCCAGTTGCAGAAAGTCAGATGTTTTCAAGTCACGGGCAAGAAACATGAAGAGGCATGTGAAAACCATTGTGCTGCGGGTGGCCTTTGCAGTTTGCACAAACCATTTTCTGGGTGCACTGCTGATGTGTTGTGATTAGATGCCATTTTAGCTTGGCAAGGAGCACTAAGCAATGCTATTCTTTCTCTGTCCTGCTACATCCGGTCCGGCAGCAGAATGCTCTCTGTGATTTAAGAGGGAGATTTTGCGAAGTGCAATCTTTCTTCAGATCCTGCTTTTTTCCTTTGATTTCTTTCATAGGAGCTTTCAGAAGCACTGAAAACTCAATGAATCACTTGGCTGAATGGTCCACATAGTTTCCTCTTAAGTCAGCTTTGGCAGCGAGCCACTGAACATATTCTGAGGCTTTGCTTTGAGTAGCAATTTTGCTGGTGAGATTATTCAAATATTTGGAGCCAGACCACTCATCCCTGATGTGCCCCACTCTTTGCACTTCACCAGTGAGAGCAGGGCTGCAGGATCAGGCTGTAGAAATCTGAGCAGAAAGGCACTGATAAAGAGGAAAGCTTTCCTTCAACACTGAAGGAATTTCCCTTTGGATATAACATTATAACTGCTAGCATTGAGGCAGTCCAGCTGTGTGCCACTGGTGTTAATGGCAGCTGGATGTAGCCTCTGGAGCAATCAGGCCCATAAAAGGCTTGTGCCAGACCTGCGGATGACACAGACACTTGCTGCTGCCCTTCACGCTCCGCTCGTGGGGCGATAAGCCTATAGCAGCACCGGGACAAGCTGCCTGCTGCTCTCAAGCTGCCACCACCCAGCACATGAGGGACCGCAGGGTCCGATGCCCAGGGCAGGTACAAACCCACATCCAGCATGAGTCAGCTTCACCTCCTCAATCACAGAACCGTAGAATCACAGAAGCATTTAGATTCAGTAGACATTTAACAGCACCGGAATACTCCTGTGCTCGTGCTCTTGCTGTGAAGGTGGCGCAACCCTGTTCCTTGTGCTCCCAGACAGGTTTCCCACCCTTACTCTGGCACTCTGCTTTCTTTCAGGGATCTGATCCTGTCAAAAGCTGACATCCATCCACATGACCAGCAGCACAGTCATGAGCTCTGGCTTTGTGGAGGCTTAAAATGACAGAACTCTGGTGGGGGAAGGAACCAGTTTTGGGCAATGAACTGCCAGCAGCTGGGGGTGTTTCAGAGTGGAGCCTGAATCAAAACTCCTTTACTCCCAAACTCACTATTCTGAGCTAGGTTCTAGGTTTGCAGGTGTCCCGATGAATTTTCTCTAACATAACCCTGGATGCGGGAGCAAATTCTCCTAGTACTCAATTCTGAGTGACCTCATGTCTCTGCATCCTCCCAGTGAGTTTAGGCAGTTTTTGACTTCAAGCTAACCATTTAAAAAGGACAGACTTCTTCCTAACAACCGGGTTCCAAAAACTTTTCATTTCAAAAGAAGGCAGCCACCATGAAGCAAGCATGCTGCAAACTGCTGATCTGTCGCTTGTACAGGAGTGTAAGTTCAATCAAACACATCTTGCTGTTTTCAAGCGCTGCTTGCATTTATTTTAGACTCATTTTAGCATGGCAGGTCACAGCGGTATAAACATTGTGGGAAAAAAAAGACCAAGCTGGCAAACAGTCAGAACTTGCCGTTCCTGACCCAGTAACCTACTTTTGAGCACCACATAACACGAAAGCCACCCCTAGCTCAGACTGCGATGTCACCTCTTACTTAACTCCTTTAAAGGTAAATAGTGGGTCTGGCTGAGAAGAGCTGGATGAGTTGTGGTCATCATCTACTTCATTCTGGCCACAAAAGTCACTTTAAGTTAGATAGGACCACAGAGAGAGGTTTCTAATCACAAGTCATTGAAAGCCGCTATCTGAATATGCTTGCTCCATGTGGCAGAGCTTGGACATGGGAGTTCATCACACTGACATATAAAGCAACCACAGATTTTGTCTACAGCATCAGTGCCACCGTAAGCACCACGACCATGGGTAAAGATACTGTCCAAGGGAACACGTCACAAAGGAGACCTGTTTTACCTCTGTAGCACTGCTTTAGCTGTTTGCACTCCAAATCCCTCATCCTGACCTGATGCAGTATTCAGAGACCACACAGCTCAGTCTTTAACCACAAGGAAGACTTGAGGACCTCTCTGACCGGCAAAAGCTGCTCTATCATGATAGCTCTCCATGCCTGTCCTCCCTTCGACGGAGCAACAGCCATCAACACCCATCAGCCTTGGGATGGCATCCTCCTTCCTCTTCCCCTCTTTGCTCCCAACATTTCTGCCCCATCTCAGGCTTCCCATCAATCCCAGAAGCAGCCAAGCTGAGCCCGTGCTTGTATACTTTGCCACCTCTGTTCTGGTTAATGATGGATCTTGGGGAACTGCTAAATATAGGAGGTAAAAGATATGTTTTCTAGGATATACAGTGTCAGTTTTCTCCAGGGCAACTCCTTCAGTACTGGGAATTTTCTCCTGCATCTTATTTATAGTCTCTCTCCATTTTTTAATGTCAAAAGTGACATCACTGTTTGAAATACATCTGGACACAATGTCAGTAACCTGCAGACAAGAAAAGCAGTAACCTGTGGTACCATCATCCAGAGAGAGTTCACACTTGACACCTGCTGCCCCCAAATGGGTCATGCAACAAACACCAGCCACAAAGTTATTATCTGTGTCACAGCATGATGGATCATATATTTTCACATCATATTCCTGGGACTGCCAGGGACAAAAACCCAGCCAAATAATCCCATTATACTACTGCTGCTCTCCTAACAGAGCAAAGGAGGAAAGCTGGATCATTGGCTCAATGCTAAAGCAGAAAGGAGTAAAACAACCTGCTGGGTGTTTTGGAAGCCTCTATTTCACTTGAGTTTGTGGAAAGAGAGAGGGCAGCTCTTGCAGCACATGGCAGAAGCATGAATGGAAAACTATTGCAAAGCCCAGCAAAAAGAAATTGTAGTTAAAAGACTTCCATGAGTGCCAGGGTGTCTCAGCACATTGAAGGACAACAGAGACCTTAATGGGGTCCCAGTTCAGCAACACTGTCAGTACCTTCAAAGCATTTTGTTTGCCTAAAGCCATCAGGAGTTTTTCCATCAAAACACAAATGGAGGTGGATCAGAGGTAAAGTTTTCAGGCAGTTTTCTACTAGAAATAAAAGAAGCACAGAAACAGAAAATGACACTTACCCACTGCCATTTGAAATTGTATCTGCCTCTGTGAACACCCTTAGAAATCAGTGCTTAATACTAGCCAGTGAGAGGCAAAAGATAAGCTAGAGACTAAATTCAGGCTTAACATCTGAAAGGATTAATATTTCACTGAACATCAGGGAAAACAAATAAGATTTGTAAGACAGAGTAAGAGAAACCACAGGAGGAGTCCTTTAGGGAAACAATAGGAAACAATTCTTTACTGGAATATGCCCATTTTTGCAGGCAACTGCTTCCACTGCATCTCTCAGCTGAAATACACACACCCCCCCCACCCCAGATAGGTAGAGGTGGAAAGAAAATTACTTTTGGTTGAACATTCCAACTACATGCAAAAAGAAGGGGTTGAAATAATCAGCACAAAATGTCTTGAAGTTATTCCACCTTTCAGCTGGCTCAAACTGACTGAGATTTTACGTCTGGTGACACTTTGACTTCCTTGTTGCAGGGCAGGAATTGCAATTGCAGTATCTTGAAAATTCTAGCCACATTTTCTCGCATCATCACAAGCCGTTTTTCCACCATCTTTTTTACCAGCAGTTTTAACTTAACCTAAGATTAAAAACATTTGGAAGCGTTTCACTCTAGCTGGTATGAGAACAACACAAAGTAAATGTTCTAACAAACATAAAAAGTCATTTTTCTTTCCTACAATATCTAATTTGGATCTCTGAAATTGTAAAATTAAGATCTATTCTACTCCATACTTACACAATGCGTTTCTAGCAGATGATAATACCTAACTGCTTATTACACAAAAAGTCTTGGAATGACTGCACTGTAAAAAAATAATAATTGCATAATCATGAAATCCTGATGATAAAGACACCATTGTCATGAAAACATCTGGGCTACCAGCCCCCTAGAATGCATAGAATTTCAATAGGCAGAGAAAAATCAGGAGGCAGATGAAAGAAGAGTTATAAAGAGGTCCAGAGAAAAATCATCACCCTGCGCAATTTCTATATCGAAGTGCAGGTGATGACTACAGACAAACAAGCCAGTAACAAATCATTCACAGTAGCAGAGCAGTAAACATGTATAGGGATATGGGGAACAATTAACAACTATTATGCCTTTTCTTGCATTACCTTGGAAAAACTATACATCTACTCTATCTCCTTATGACAATCTGGAAAAATATTCATCATACCAGGGTGTTAAAAGACCGTTTATAGCAATCTGATGCCTTGGAATAACAAAGTTGACAAATTTGAACAGAGAAGTAATCGGAAGCATTTCTATGGTATTTATACCTATATATATATATCACGTCTTCTGGTTCAACAGCACCGTCACCCAGTGTATGGTTACTGAGCCATTTTCAAGGCAAATCCATTGCAACCCACCAAATTTCACCACTGGTAAATGCAAAGTGATTTTTTTCATTTTGGTGTTTCAATGCTTACGTGTTTGAAAAATATAGCCCTAAATTTCCTACATAGCTGAAGCCAGTGCTTGCCCCAACTATTACTTGATGTTATTCATTTAGGCCCTTATTCAGCAAATGCTATAGTGCAACCTGAGTTCATGCTTAGGTGTATTCCTATTCCACAAAGTGCTGCTGTGCAAGTTGGAAATTCAGCCTAGCTTTTCAAAGCTTTTGTGTTTCAACAGCTTTCATTCAGCAAGGGGCAAGATTCTAAATGGTATCCATATTATTGCTAACATGGCTCAACTTCCTTGGTTTAGCATGTTCACAAGGAAAACAATGTTAACCACAGCATCCAGCTCAAAAAGACGATAACCTCCTGCCAGACCAACAAAACAAAAGCACCTCAAACAAAATTAACAGCTTTAGCATGCATTTATGGGAGGGTGTTCTGCATCAGAACTGCTGCAGAAAAAACTTCTGATAGAGGTCTATAGGAACTTGGGGTTAAGTGAGTGAGATGAAGCCAGGCTGCAGAACCCTCCCCTGCATGCTGGCAGGAGCAGCGCCTGCTTTCCTGCTGTCCAGAAACAAATCCTGGCTTGTGTAAACATAGACACGCCCCTGAGAGCCAGCAGTAGCTCACATGCTATCAGTGTCCTCTTCAGGCTATGTTCTCTTCTAACAACAATACAGACCTAAGCAGAGGATAGATCTACGGAATTTAGTTTCAAATAATGTTTAAAACTAAACTCTTCCAACAAACCCTTGGTCCAGCGCAGGCCAAGCAATCTGTGACCAGCTGGATTTCCAGAACACACTGTGCATGGCACTGGGACACAAAACCCATGGCCAGATTCATATGAGACAAATAGTGTTACACTTCAGAAAAGTAACTCAGGAAATCCAAACTGAAAAGCCCAGAATGGGCCCAGTTTCCAAGAAATGTTCAATGTCCAAAACAAATGGACCTACATAAACCAAGACTCACTCCTGCCCAAGACGGTCACTACAGCCTCTTCTTTTTTGTGTGCCACTGGCTTTATGAAATGCCACCTTCCTGTGAGATGAGCTATTTTTAGGGATGGATTTGTAGGGATGCCAGTTTTCCAGCCTCTGTAATTTAATTTAATGATGTTCTTTGATGTGTCCATGTTTTCTTTTTTTTATTATTATTATTGATTTATTCTGAACTGCAGCAAAGTCCCACATTGCAAGGAAACTGAACCTCACCTGCGAAGTAAAGCTTCTGGATGAGGATCCTTTAAAGGCTTCAGTAGAACAGCAGTATTTAGTAAAAATTTTCTAATACCTACACAGCAAGCATCTGAGAAATCAACAACTCAAAACCTTCTGTTTTCCTCAGCTTCATAGAGGAAGAGACGAATTCTGCTCTGCATGGCTGATCCACTGGCACAGACACGAACAGAATGGCAGCTTTTAGTGAGTTCTACTGTATGTGATTAAAAAAGAAATATAAATTATGGGACAGAATTCAGTCTACCTAATTCTGAAGGTTTTTAAAGTATTTTCTAGAGCTGGTCACAATTTGTACGTAACATTTAACAAAAGAAAATATCCATTGCATTAAGGAAGAAAAAACCTTTCTTCCTTCTGTCTTACATGCTTTGGAGGATTTATTCTCACACCTTTCCCATCAAGTACCTTTAACTGACAGCACTGCTTGTCATTGATCCTCTGAGAACATGGATTTTAAGACCATGGCAGCAAACAGGTGGCAATCTTCTATGAAAATAGACCATGAAAGGATTTTGCAGACTACATCTCTGATGCCTAGCTTGAAACACAAGTTGTAGCCTCTAAACCAATTGGACAATGGAAGCTTAACCATCACGGTAAGCAAGTACCAGTCTGAATGTGCATGGCCTAACATGCTTTGAGGAATCACTTCCTTGGGGTGTTCTCCAGCACTGTCCATGGGTTCCTCAGCAATGCCTTCAAGCTTCAGTAAGTGGATCTCCCACCTAGTAGGTGAGCTAATTTGGAGAGTGCTTTGTAGGCATAAAGGCCTCACTGGATCTCTCCAATGGCAGCATGCTCATCTTCAGAGGCCTCATACTAGAGAATCAACTAAAGAATATTCAGAACTCTAATTTGCCCATCAGCTCCTAAATAATTGCTAAAGCCATCCCAGCTCAGTCGCTGAAGACTGCAGAAAACACACAAACCAAATGTATAAGCCAATCAGTAAACATTTTCTACCTTAAAAAAAGTTACATGTACTCGTCGGTACCATTCCAACCAGAAACATCTTCGCTTTTTGAGAACCAAAAGGTAACTTCAAGAAATACTTCCTCCTGAAGATAAAAAGTGTCATGGTGGTAAGCTACCAATGAGAAACTGCTTGAAATTCAGAACAGCGATAACCACCTTCAGCTTTGCTATGTTTAGCAGTTGGTAACCAAAACACACCCAAGGGTAAACGCCAGAGGAGCTGGGCATGCATTTCCCCAGGGCTTCTCTCTGTGACCCCGTTTCCCTTATGCTATTGCTTTATCCTCATTATAACATAAACCTAACATAAAGGACATAAACATCTCATATATTAAAATGCTCTTGACTTTTATGAGCAGCCTGATTCAGCAGCCCTCAGGGTGCAGTTTCATGACCAGCTTAAACAAATCTTGCCCTTGCAAAAGAACTTCCGCCACTCCCAGCCTCCCTTGCATGGAAAATCATGTTTGCATGGCTGAAAGCTGATGCTGGAAGAAAAGTTTTTTAAATACCAGCTTTTAACTGCTTTGCCACTACTGTGCTGCTGCAGCAGAGATAGTAGGAAGCAGAAGACATAAGTGTCTTCTTTGGTCTTAAACCAACTACTTGTGAATTCGTATCCTCAGTTGCACAACCCATCATCTATGACGGCCACCAAGGGGTCTCACATGCTCCCCGGTGTCCACAGGAAATGGGAGAACTCGGGTATGTATCTCAGAAGCCTGTAATTGTTAGTGGCGAAGATGGGCTGACAGCCAGGAATTCTGCACCGAACCTTAAGCTCTGCCATGGAGTGATTTTAATAAGTCATTTAATCTCTCTCCAATCTCCTTTTCCTGATAGCATGCAAAACCACTTTCCTGTCTTGTTTCCTTAAGCTTTAACTTCAGAAGTCATGTAGGCACGTCTCTACTTTTGACTGTTGTGGATCTCCTTGTGGGGAACAACATAAGAAAAGGCCTCCTGAAGCTCCTTTTGTATAGTCCATAATTTCAAAATGCACATTGTAATTGAAGCTTTCAAACTCTACACGCTATCTACTGCCCCAGCTTAACACAGCACTCCAACCTCATGTAGAGCTTCTCATGCAGCCACAGGAAAGACCACAGTATCAGCAAGCACTCTCAACATGTGGAGCACTGCATAGACAACAGAACAGTTTAAGAGGAACGAAACTATTAAATCCCACAGGAACAGTTGTTTACAACAGATAAGAAGACTTGTGAAAAGGAAGCTGTACACAGTGTTCAGCACTGAGTTTTATTGTCCTATAAAGATCAGCACTCTGCCCCATATGCTGCAGCATCATCTGAAGAAGCTGTAGCTACAATCTAATGTTTGCATCTATAAAAACTTCTGTAGCACAAAGGTTGCCAAAGATCAAGGAGCCAATTCAACAACAAGCTTAATTAAGCAGCATCTCCATCACATGGCATTTTTAATCTACTCTACAGGTATCTGCTATGCACTTTGGCCAAACGAGGGCCAAAATGGGGGACCATTTTTGAATGACATGCTGTGTCTTTCAATGCATGGGTGAAGTCTCACTTGTAAAAAGAGAGGGAGAAACCTGGAGAAACCCACCTTTTTCCTACCATGGAAGAAGCATGAAGGGACAGTTGTGCCCAATGCAGCATCAGGGAAGAAAGACCTGAAGCTGAATGAGGCGGTAGGAGGCTGTGAAGGAACGTATCAGCAGAAGCAGGTGCCCACACCCCCCTCCCACCCCAAACCCATCACACAGCCATCGCAGAGCACATGGGCTACACTTGCCCTGGTGCAGGTGTCCTAATGGGATCCCGAGGTCAGGGATTGGCATCTTGCTATACAGGAAACAGAAAGATAGCCAAGAGCCTCCTTATGTGGCACTTGCTGCAGCTCCCACCTGTGAAAGCTTTGCTGAGATTCCCTCGCTGCTGATCAGGTCTCACAGCATCCCCCTTTCCTACATTAGGCTCTGTTCCAGCTCCTCGGGTTGCTTGTGAATCCATGCTGCATTGCTAAGCAATGTACAAGGATACATTTTCTGACAAATTCCATGTCTCTTCTGCTGCTCAGAAGTCCTGTTTTATCATTGCTCAGGGATGAGGGTCTGCAAGCCCTAGAGCAAACACAGAGACTGAGTTTGCTCTGCAAAGGTGGTGACTGCTCTGCTCCTTAGCTTTCTATGTGCCTTT